>CACRXK020008794.1:0-20203 GCA_902702795.2 Paramuricea clavata | reverse complement strand
GGGGGGGGGGTTACACGTTACATGCTCGAAGCTGAAACTGATTAAGTACGTCTCGACTAAGGAAACTAGAAGACGATATACTGGAGGAACTTGATTTGTGAAATCTTGTTAAAGCAGTTGTAGATATGGTTCCGAGAAGAATAGATTTAGTTTAGATTTTTAACTGTTAAATACATGTATGCATCATCATAGCATGAATATTTCTTCTCAGACTTATTCTGTATCGTATGAAAAAGCAACGCAATTTTGAGAATGCGGAAATTCTTCTAGATCTGACCCCCAAAATGCATGAAATCGCAATTTAGGGACCCAAGATTTCAAAAATTTCCGGATCCCGGACCCTTCTAGACCATCTCACTCCTTCGGCGTGAGGTTCGCCACCTCCCGCGAAATCATGAGGTTTGGCTACGCCACTGGTTATAGCTGTACGATTATAGCTACAAAGAGTTGAAGTTATTGTTTAAAGTAAAATATAGCTGAAGTTAATAAATTAAAATTTTACAAAATCTCTCTTCAGACTCGCGCGTTCGCCAAACCTCGACGGCTCATGTTTTTCGTTCTGCCTTTTTTTTCTTCCTGTTTTGCCTCCCCCCCCCCCCCAGTGAAAATTCCTTAAAAAAGGCACTGATCTCCAGAGTTTAGAACTAACAACCATAAACTATTAACTATAAAGTGTCTGGCTCCTGTACTTACATAATAACAAGCCTCAAAAACTTCAATTCCTACAGACAGGATGTCTGTACTCCCCACAAGCTTCCATGCAAATATTAAGGAAAATTTTATTCACATCTCATAAACTGCATGCATGCAGATGCTTCGCAAGATTCCTGAATATATATAAATATATATATATATATATATATATATATATATATATATATCAGTTAAATGCTTTTCAGGTTATCCATTTTCGATTCATAAAAGTTGGCCATGCAGGCAAGAAAATTTCCTTTGTCTATAATAGCCAAGGTTATAATCACTTTCTGGAAGGTTGTATTGGCCTGGACATCGCAATTCTTATCTATACTCATCCGGTTTTCAAATTGTTGTCTCTTCGCTTGCTTATTTCCCCTCTCTGGGTTTTTCTCTGTATCTTTGTTTTATGGTTTTCATGGTGTTCGATAAGATCGTCGATTTTGCGCATGTGTATAACTAACACATGCATATCCACTACATATAATATATTTACAGAGTAAGAAGTGAAAACTTTAACATTTACTGGTTATATCGAGTGAGATGCTCAAAATCCCGTTTTTACATGAGCTGATCATCAGATGTTCCATGCACTTTCCGATTGATAAAAGTTGCCAATGGCCTTTGTCTAATAGTCAAGCTAATCACTTTTTTAGAAGGGTGTAGCTATATTGGCCTGGAAGCCGCAACTCTTATCTACTCATCCGGTATTAAGTCGTTGCCCCTTCGCTTGTTATTTCCTCTCTCTGGACATCTTTGCGCATCTTTGTTTTATGTACGGGTTTTATAAGCATTTTAGTTCGATAAAATCATAAATTCTTGCACGTGTATACTGACACATCTAACACACTCTCGGCTATGAACAAGCCAGTAATATTGACACGTACACGGGCGAAAAGAATCGAGGCGTAAGAGGAAATGATATCATCATTTATTATATAGTAGAGAGTGAGACAAATTATGCCTGTTTTAAGACCGTTAGTTCTGCAGTTTTGCTCTTATTACGCGTAATAGGGTAATAAGCATTGATACTAGCTATGTAGGCAAAGTGACCAAGGTAATAGGGTATTAAGCAATGGAATAGTACAAAACAAAGTCTGAAAACATATCAGTCTACGTGAGAAATCCGAGATATGAATTAAAACAAGAATATAGACCACTGGAAATAGGTCTGAGAGTAAACATATGGACGATCCTATACAAAGGTTAATATAATACTAAGCATTCGGAATATAGGTATGATCTATGGACGTATGAAAGTTATAACTGTTAATAAGCATTCATGTCAATGCTGTGCTGTACTTATACCTGCATGCACCTGCTATAAAATTTACTTTAATAATGTTGAGTATAGTATATAATTATGTATTCATGCGCCCAAGCCCGCATATTGTATAATTCTTAATCTTCGCTATCAACTAGTTTCAGATAGACGTGAAATTTTTGCCTGTCTTGATTATGAATCGACCAAGCGCGCAATCTCGGCGTTTAATATGAGATACTGAAAAATACACAGTGAGATATTTTCCATATCTTCACTAGTGAAGATATCGATTACGTGACTTTTTCCAACTTGCTTTTGAGCGTGAAATTTCACATTTTTTGCTTGGGACTATATAAAATAAACAGAACATTACACGGTGGCTTGAAGATATGACTTTTATCTTCTCGTGTTAAAAACAATATTTTACTCACTCGCTGCGCTCGTTCGTAAAATATTATTTTCACCACTCGAAGATAAAGGGCAATAACCTCTCAGCCTTTTTATGGCGGGCGACATTGTTCGTTAACATTTTGTTGTACGGACACTTGTCTGATTACTTGTATCCAATAAAGTTAGTTTCATGTTCAATTCAAATTATTTGACGCGTTTGGCTTTCCACATTCGATGAAACGGTTAATTAAAAAATGCTAGTCATTGAATGTTTTACACCACAAATTTTGCGGTGTGAATAAATGCGCGAAATTGATTTGTTCTTCAAAATTTCCTATACTTGCTGCTCCAAGACAAGGTAAATTTTAGATATTTTTAATCCTCGAGAAATAAGCTGTCGTAAAATGTTTAAATCAAGTTTATACGACCAGAAATTTAGAAGTTAGGAGTCAATTTCGCAGCCGCTTGACTGAAATTTAATTGTTTACTATCTGATCAGATAAAGATCGGCTGCTCGTGTTTTAACTAGTACTTAAAGTATGCAGTGAGTAACGTCGCCCGTAGCACGCAACCAGAACTGCAGATATGCATTGATATCTAAACGTTTTGATCAAATATGTAACAAACCTACGGCTATTAGCCTTTTCGCAAAAGAGATCACCAGTGGCGACCGCCCCCCCCCCACCGCCACAAAAGCATGCATTCTCTGAAATAGGCTAAATCTGTAGAGATATTGGGGAGGGGGTACACGTTACATGCCCGAAGCTGAAACTGATTAAGTATAGGTCTCAACTGAGGAAAACGACGATATACTGGAGGAACTTGATTTGTAAAATCTCGTTAAAGCAGTTGTAGATATGGTTCCAAGAAGAATATAGATTTAGTTTAAATTCACATGTATGCATTATCATGGCATGAATATTCTTCTCAGACTTATTCTGTATTGTATAAAAAAGCAACGCAATTTTGAGAATGCGGAAATGGTGTCTCATGGAAGCTAGAATAATTTAAATTCACAAAATCACATTGGGATTTTCTCCACAGAGGGGAATAGTGTGAAACTTTTCAGGTTATCCATTTTCGATTCATAAAAGTTGGCCATGCAGGCAAGAAAATTTCCTTTGTCTAATAGCCAAGCCTAATCACTTTCTGGAAGGGTGTATTGGCCTGGACATCGCAATTCTTATCTATACTCATCCGGTTTTCAAGTTGTTGCCTCTTCGCTTGCTTATTTCCCCTCTCTGGGTTTTTCTATGTATCTTCGTTTTCATGGTGTTCGATAAAATCGAAAATTTTGCGCATGTGTATAACTAACACATATCCAGTACATATAATATATACATAGAGTAAGTAGTGAAAAACTTTAACATTTACTGGTTATATCGAATGAGATGCTCAAAATCCCGTTTTTACATGAGCTGATCATCAGATTTTCCATGCACTTTCGATTGATAAAAGTTGGCCTTTGTCTAATAGTCAAGGGCTTTCTATAGAAGGGTGTATATTGGCCTGGAAGGCGCAACTCTTATCTATTCATCAGGTTTTAAGTCGTCGCCTCTTCGCTTGTTGTTTCCTCTCTCTGGACATCTTTGTGCATCTTTGTTTTATGTACGAGTTTTATAAGCATTTTAGTTCGATAAAATCGTAAATTCTTGCACGTGTATGCCGACACATCTAACACACTCTCGGCTATGAACAAGCCAGTAATAGTAACACACGCGCGAAAAGAATCGAGGCGTAAGAGGAAATGATATCATCATTTATTAATAGTAGAGAGTGAGATACTGAAAAATACACAGTGAGATATTTTCCATATCTTCACTAGTGAAGATATCGATCACGTGACTTTTGCTTTTGAGCGTGAAATTTCACATTTTTTGCTTGGGACTATATAAAATAAACAGAACATTACACGGTGGCTTGAAGATATGACTTTTATCTTCTCGTGTTAAAAACAATATTTTACTCACTCGCTGCGCTCGTTCTAGCCTGCGAACAGGCTCTCAAGCTGAATTGAGAGCCTGCATCGATGACTAGTGAATTTGAATATCTGCGTCTCAAATCGTGACGCGAAATTCTCATTGGTCAGATGCTATAATTGCTGCCGAGCCTCAGCGAGGCAGCACACTATTCTCGACGGTACCAGTCTCCGCGCGCCGAGTTTAGTAGACCAGCTTGAATCTCGATTTTTTGTGTTTGTATGTCAGCAATTCAGGGGGGTTACGAAAATTAATTACGCTTGCCGGGCGCGCAGGAACTGAGTGACAGGAAGATGCACATGTGTTTCTTTCCTGGCAGTCTTCAAATACACAACCTGATGCTGAAGCAATCTACAAATTATGGCAATTGTTATCCGAGGGAACATTAATCAAGGCGATGACTGTTTTGATGTTAAGTGTAGAGGTAAACGGCCGGTGTGCCTTTAATAGTTTACTGGGGCTCTTTAACAGTATAAAAACCTTTTAGGCCGATCGCTTCTCATGGCCGAACGCATTAAAAACAATAGATAATCAGCTGATCTATTGTTTCTATATAAAATGTCTCGGCACATGAGAAGCTCGACGTTTGAAATTAAAGTATAGTATTTTGTTATAAGGCGACAAAAGGTATTAATAAAAACGATGAATAATCTTATCACTTATTGTATGAAAAAGCAACGCAATTTTGAGAATGCGAAAACAGTGGTGTCTCATGGAAGCTAGAATAATTTAAATTCACAAAATCACATTGGAATTTTCTCCACAGAGGGGAAATAGTGTGAAACTGACCCCTCCTCTTGTTTTTCAAGGTGACTTTCCAATTTATTTAATTCCGAGTACAAATGTCTGGGAAAATTTATGTCTTCGATGTACTTTATAATCTTCTGAATTCTGCAAGATTTCGCCCACAAAATGCTTGAAAATCGCATTGCAGGGACTCTAGATTTCAAAATCCCCCGGACCCCTAGACGGTCTCACGCCTTCAATAGAAATTAAATGAAGGTCTGGCTACGCTACTGGAGATCACATTTAGGCTTCTACAGATTATGCTCGGCACCTTTTTGGCACCTTTTTGCATTTGAAGCAACTTTTTATGATATCAGCAACTTCAAGCAACTTCCTCCAGGAAATGCATAATTTTTGGAAATTTCTGGCAATATAGACCATGTTGCTAATTTTATTTAAAGAAAGATAAAGAAATGCTTGATAGCCTTGAATCCCTTGATCCATATTCTCTTCAAGCTCGTTTTCTTGGTCATATGAAAGAATAGCACGACAAAGCTCCAAAATATTTTCCTTATCCTTGGCCATTTGAAAAACTTTTTAGCTTACCATTACTTCTACAGTTTGGGATCGAGATCCTATGGCAGTCAGCAGCTCGACATATTTGCAAACATCCATAACAACCCCCATAACTGCAAGTTACATTAATTTGCTAATTGCTGGAAATTCAGACCAGTTTGCAAGCTCGGTTTACTGATGACTGTTATCAAACCCAACAATGGTGCAGTTTGAAAGTATCACGAATGTTCATGTGCCTAATAGTAACACACTATTATAAATACATATGAGAAATAGAGTCTATAGATTATTCATAGCTGCAGTATGATCCAAACCGAAGAAAAGTTTACTGAAAAATGCTGAGAAATAAGTTACCTCATTTTTGCGACCTGCTACCATAGAATAAGACTAGGATAGGAATATTAATTGAATTCAATAGTATTTTAGTATATCATACACAAAATTGAATATTATTTTCGCTTGTAAACAATTAAAAGCGATTTGTTTATGACCCCACAATATTTATGATGAAGAAAAAGCGGTGAAATGCTAATGCTGGTAGAAGCGTCATGTTCGTTACGAGAAACGTTTGACATTTTAGGAGCAACTTTTTTTCAATTTTCGAGCAACTTTTGAGCAACTTATTCAATTTTCGAGCAACTTTTGAGCATTTTTAGAGCACAATTTCAGCATTTTCGTAGCATAATCTGTAGAAGCCTAATCACATTGCATTCTGGGATCGTTTGGAAGGACAAAATATGTGGTGACAGGCGTCAAATATGTCAGAGTAGAAGTATCTACTATCAAATATCAACTTTTTAGACGACCAAAAATGAAACATCTCCTTTTTACATTAATTAAACTTTTAATTTAAATGTGTGCTGCCATATTTCTTGTCCCTCCAACATGGGTTTGCGCGATTAGACCCAGGGCCTTAATATATGGGAAATGCCTAATTGGGCTGCCTATGCATGATGAAGCTCTAGCTGACTGGCAGTTTTTAAGCGGCAGAAGCAAAGAATAAAATAAATATTGTGGAACAACCGATATAATAAATTGTTATTGAGATATTCAGCGGCAACGGCTTACAATTCCTTAAAATTCGTTGTTTTGTCATGAATTGAAGTGCCAAGTATCCAAGCCAATATACAGGGTGTATCAGAAAAAAGTAGGCAATTTTGAAACGGCTCTCAATTTCACAAATCCGTTCATGTCATGAAATTTTTGACTGATAAATACTAGATTGTTTGGTACTTATAATGTAGAATAAACAAAACATTTTCGTTTTTTAAGCAGCACTAAAAATAGCTTACGCGAAAAATAGAAACTTACTGAACTTCAGACATCATTTTCTCTTTGGCGTACCATCTAAAATCTCTTCGTTTTAGCATTATTTTACAGATAAAGCACTAAATATACTTTTTAAGTTTGTTTGCCGATTGAGAAACGTTTCAAAAAATAAAAATTTTGAATTTAGTCATACCTCAAGTGATATATTATATATATACGCATTAGTTTTGAGCGCGTGTTACGTAACATACAAAAAAATCTCCTTTTAAATCTTATGCAATTGTTACTTCCTGTCTTCCTGAGTCTCTTGCGAATCAACTGTTTTCTGCACAATTGTACACGCTTGCGAGGATCTTTAGTTTCTTTAAACGTACCTTGTGGTACTTGTGAATTGTGGCGAGGTTCTTCCGAGTAACATATTGTTCGGGCAAATGTATGCACCGTCGGCGTCGCCTGGGTCGACTCTTCCGATTGGACGTTGGTTAACGCGACTTCAAATAGGCAAGTATAAGCGTCAATATATTGCGACTTCAAATAGGCAAGTATAAAGTTCAAAAGGCGCGAGTATAGCTTCACCAATGGCCTTTTTCAAAGCAATCTTTACACTTTTATCGAAGGCTTCAGCGCAGCCATTTTGATGTCGAGCTCCAGGTGTTATGAATCTCCATTCCATACTTCTGTCTGCTGAAAATCCTTGTAGCTTCTTTGCGTCGAATCCTTTGACCATCAGTTAAGCTACTGCTCAGACTAGTTGTGTACCGTATATAATCACAGATCATGCACTTCGGATAACCTCGTATCGCAAAAAAACCTTCTTAACACTTGTAGAAAGTCCATGGTTGAACAATCAACTGCTAATTCTAGATGTACTGCTCGCGTATTAAGGCATGTGAAAATTACACCGTAATGCTTTGCAGTCTTGTTTGTCCTATCTTTTTACCTTGTAGGGACCAAAATAATCACATAAGGTGAAGTGGAATGGTGGGGTATGTGGGCCAATCGTTGCTCGGATAGGTTGGCCATAACTTGTATTTCTATTTTATGGATAATTTGGGTAAAAGTTGATAGGAGCCTTATGGATAGTTTGGGTGAAAATTGGCAGGAGCGGCTGCTCATTAAATATTCCATTTTGTAGCTATTGGCTGGGCGCATTAGAGCACATTGAGGCATAGTGGATTATTAAGAGGTATGGGCATTGTATCTATTATTAATGTAAGATTCGTGGTTTCTCATTGGCTAACAACCAACTGTGAAATCGTCATATCAATTCAAGAATGAGCTGACCAAATATGGAATTTTGACATATATAATATTCAATGGAGTGACGTCATAATCCTGATATAAAAATTATCAGCATGATGAGGTCGTATTGCTGATACGAAAAATTCATAAGATCATTATGACGTCATGATGTAGAAATATGAATACGAAATGTTGAAATACGCTGCCTTCAAGCAGATTTTAAAATATAAAAGAAGAAATATTAACTACAACAGCCAGGAAGTGTTTTGAAAATCGTAACGTACAGACTTGCGAAAGAAAAAGGAAAGAATGTCCGATCCGCAAATAGAAAAGGGAACTGATCATTATTTCGATGAATTGAATCTAGTTATATCAACTATCAAGTGTCTTTTAGTATATTTTAGGTAAATAATAAAATACATAAAAATATTACTCGACTGTGATTGGTTAATTTCAGTGCTGTTATTCCCAACAGCAGTGCAAAATCCTGTAACAACCGTGCAAAAATCTGTAACAAACCAATATGATTGGTGGAAAAACAATGGGATCTAAAATCAACCAATCAGCTTAAGCAGCGCTCAACTGTAACGGTCACAGATTGCTTCAAAACAAAACAGACATGGCGGCCGCGCTATATATAGTAAAACTTGAGTTCGGGTTGAAAATATATAAGCCTTTTATCGAAAGACTTTTCTTTGAACCAGACTAACAAAACTTACATAGTTGAGTAAAATGTTCCCGCCGTTAGCGTTGTAAAATGTTGTATAACAAAACAGGAAAACTTTGTCAGTGGACGGTTCGCTGTAAAACGTTATAGTTAAAACTACAATAGACCTTACCGATTATTCTCTTTTACCCAATGGCCTCGTTTCCATGTTAACTTATTTTAGCATGTCAGGGGCAGATAAAGATTATATTCCTATGTTTTCCTGGACGAATTTGTTTCCTGCTGTTCTTAGGCTAAATAACAAAGTAATTTTCAACCTGACTAAGCACAAAACAGGAGTAAATATTTGACATTAAAACGAGGCCATTGCGTAAAGAGAATAATCGGTAAGGTCTATTGTCTGGAACATTTTCATGTGGATTATCCCCGAGCCACGCGCGGAGCGCGTTTAGGGCGAAGCCCGTGGCGAGGTTCCTAATTCCGCTCGGCTATTTATACACACGGAAAAAGAAAGCATTACCGAAGTCTAAAGTTCATCAATAATCGCGGGCCCATGCATGCATGGGTGGTCATCTCACTGATCTCAAAAATATAGCTGTTCGCGAAGATTATGATTAATAAAGCATGACCGTTCAAGCAAGGACAACTTGCTTCAAGTCAATCCGTGCAAAACCTCTTTTTCTAGAAACTCATTTTTTTAACCATATTGTCTTTCTATGGAACAATCTTTCTCCGATCATTCGTAACAGTTCGTCTGTTTCTTCCTTTAAGCTCCAGCTCCATATTCACTACCCTTCTCAATTAGACTCTTCTTTCGATGTTAACAGAATGCGCACTTGGAAAACCTACTGCTGTACATGCCGTTCTTTCAACTTATAAGCAGAATAAGCTGTTAATGTTGCTCATAATCTAACCTATTAATTTTTTATATAATTATGTAAATAGTGTTCTATTCCTTGTCTTTAATGTATGTCTACTTATTGTTTTGTATTACGTTGGCCTTCACATGGGACGCATGTCCTGTTGACCATATACCTTCAATCATTGTTATACTTTTCTATGATTGTAAAATTAATTAATTACTCGCTGGGGCACTGTGCCCAGACGAGTATAGGTTTCGGCACGCATTTTTGGTGGATGTCAGATCTCCGATTGTCGTTGATAGCCACAAAATAGAATATTAATGAGCTGCCTAATTTCCCCCCAATTATCCATAAGGCTCCTGCCAATTTTACCCAAATTATCCATACATAGCCCTCCATTTTGAGGAAAATTCGGGAAAATTGAACAATTTTACAAGGAATTTCGCATGGAAACCGCAACCTTCGTAATTCGCAAGTTTATAAAAGTTTATACGTTTGACTGCGCTGCTTTATATTTTGAGAAGAAAGCGACACCGTTCGATTCAGCGTAAGAAATTGTACTTACGGATGTCAAGTGTATTACTAAACACCCGTATTGGCGTATTCTAGCGATTTATGGCCTTTCAAAATGAAGCGAAATTGTATTGTTGAAAAATCGCTCGCAGTATGTATTGTTGGTCTACGTTTGTCCACAGGTTTGTCCTTGTATTTGTAATGCATAATGGCGCAATAAGGATAAAATACCACCGTTCGATTCAGCGTAAGAAATTGTACTAATTACGAATGTCAAATGTATTACTAAACAACAGTATTCTAGCGATTTATGGCCTTTGTCTTTGAAAGCCAAGCGAAATTGTATTGTTACCAATCGCTCAAAATTATTAAACTAATTATAAAAAAATGCAGTACGTTTGACCCTTGATAACTTTGGTATCATTGGTTTTCTCTAGTTTTCGGCCGTATACCAGTGGATTCATCTCACTTCTCGCTTCATTTTGATAGAGTATTTTGAGCCCAAAAACCCCCAAATATTTTATTATGATCGTTTTAAAGCGAAGTTTAATCAGTAGACCAACTGGCAGCTGACAGTTTTGAAGAAGAATGTAGCGTACTAAATATAACTTTACTTGTAGGGCCTACCGCATTTTAGTACTGTGTTATTAAGCCTTTCGCGCTCGTGTTCGACTTTTCCGCTTAGCTCGAGAAAAAGCTGTGTACTGTATGTAACATGTACATTGTACAGTAATGTGCGTAGTTGTATAGCCCCAGCGAGTTAACGCTTCGTAGAGCGTCTTGTTTAATTAAACCTTGCATGAAATCGTTTACCACAATATGTTGTATAAATCACCTTCTTCAAATTTTAAAGAAACAAAAACAAAGTATGCAAAATCCTGTAGTATAGGGTACTATAAGTTTGTTTTTACTTTTTATGTATGAATTTGCTGTTCATTTTTTCGATGAAGGCCTTGAAGATGTACAGCTTTGAAAGCCTTCCATTGTATGTGAATTAGCTTGTTTCGTTTTTTTATAAAAGCTCAAAAAAAGAGAGAAAATTATATTCCTGAGCGACCCGTACGATTTAAATTTATTTCATTTGAAAGTACGAGTATAAAAGTTTGAAGAATTTATCGGAAAAAAGCAGTTAATTTCAATGAACATTTAAAAGCGTTTTACGAAGCGTTTCGTGTTGAATTTTACATTAAAATAAAGCCTATAGAATGCAAAACAACATACCCACTTTATATATTTTAGAAATCGGTAGCTCTATATAGTTAAAAGTGTAAAACATTAATTTCTTTTTGCCGTTTAGCACAAGAATAAAAAACAATGATCGTGTTGGTTGTCCAGCCGTTCCGCACGTTGTAACCAATAATCTATTGGCGTTGTAATGCCATTGTATGCAATAAAGTATTGGGTTGTAATGGGTATACGATTAATCCAAACTTTAATCCTAATCCAAACCCTAATCCTAACCCTAACCCCTAACCCCCTAACCTCTAACCCCACCCCTAACCCCTAACCCTAAAGCTGATGGCCCGCTACCCCTCCGGGGAATATCACCGTGTTTGAGAGGGAAGCGGAAGTAGACACCGTGTTTGAGAGGGAAGCGGAAGTAGAGAGCCTGGCTTGCGAGGTTGTGTTTTGAAATTGTGGACGAGGGGTTGTTGCATGCATGTATTTCTAGTTATAGTAATTAATTGGATGGTTTCTCGTGAAATTTGGATAAAACAAGCACCCGCTCGTGAGTTTTGAAAGACCTCAAATAGCACTCGCCCATCCTTCGAACTCGTGCTATCCTAGTGATGCTCTTTAAAATCTCACTCGTGCATGTTTTATCCAAAATTACACGCGAAATATTCACATCACCAGTACTGACTACACATAAAACAATTATTGAAATCGGGTTACGCATGCATGAAGAATTATCAAGCCTTAGTAATTGTTCATATCATACGAACAGAACACAGCTAGTAGTTCTACAGTACAGTATTTATTGCTTGTTTACAGGCTAATAATCATCAAAATTATATATATGGAATAGATAACGAAAATGGGACTAAGACAGAAATATACTTAGTATACAGTTATTTCAATTAAGGTTGTCCACGAGCAAAGCGGAAAAGTCGAATACGAGCGCGAAGGGCTGCTGGGAATTGCTTTGAAAATTCATTAATTTGTTAACGATTCCCAGCAGCCTTTTGCGCTCGTATTCGACTTTACCGCTTTGCTCGGGGGACAACCTTAATTGAAATAGCTGTATATACATATATTTCACAGAACGAGCTTGGTTTTATAAGATTATTATAAGTCTATATACGATGCTGAAAGACTATTCATTATATATATATATATATATATATATATATATATACATACATATATATATACATACATATATACATACATACATACATATATACATACATACATACATATATATATATATATATATATATATATATATATATATATATATATATATATATATATATATATATATATATACAGGGTGTATAAAAAAAAACGCAATCCTCGACTGAAATGTAAATTGCTAAACAAATAATAGACGAATTAAACGTTAAAGTTTACATTCATTTTAAAGCGTAGCCATTCAGCTTTCTAACAGTGGGTTGTTTCTTAAATTTGACTCATTGGTTCGCGGGTAATAATACTTTACGTTATTGCGATTGGAGATTAAAAAAATTGAGATGGAATAACAAACCGTTCTCATAAAAATAACTGATTCTTTCATTGAAACAAACGAATGTTGCATTTTATTAAATGGATTGTAACAATAAGTATAATTACGGCTTTTCTTCCACTATTTTTAACTCAGTTTGAAACTTCAAATGCGATATAATTTTGGCTTGGACCATCTAAGCTGACTGACATCAGCTTGCTATAATTTCTGTTTACATTACATCGCAATTCGATGACACTCTGGCTCAGACACCAGAATGTTTTGACGAGATTTTTAGCATTCGTTTAGGATTTTCAAACAACCTGGTCTCTTTTAAAATACTTTTAATTTGTTCTTACGTGGTTTTCAGATGTAGTGACGACAACATTAAAGTTTAAAGAAGAAAATTCTAACATTTAAACCGACTAAACAATAACATAGTAAACTTGCATAATTAAACAGCAACTAAAAATGATAGGTTTTACTAAATCTTTTCCTGTGCAATCATTACTAGCATTGGAGACAAGGATAATAGTTTGTTTGAAAAAGAAAAGAACAGGCTTTGAAGTAAGCCTAAAAGCGTTCAACTAGAAATAGTATTTCGAAAGTTATTAAGCACAAAAGATGAATTGCGTTTATTTTGATACACCCTGTATATATATATATATATATATGAAATCACCAATAACAATTTAATTGTTAGAATTTGAATGCCTTAGCACTCTGTTGGTTTCCACGAGTGCATAAACGATTGACACAAGTAAATTTTATGCATAAAGAAACTATTTAAGAAGCTGCTTTAAATTCCCAAGAGCAGAAAATCGCGCACTTTACAAGGAGATGTTCTTAACTAAATTTTAATACATGCACCTTGTCAATATTTTACGCATCATTACGTTCAACATTTTGGTAGGGCATTCAACTTTAACAATAAGTGATTTCAATAGTTTTCGTTTTTCGGGGGACACCCTGGTATATATATTTCAAGTCGTTTTGTGCCGTATTGGGTCCCAGCACACGCAATTAACAACATTGTATAATGGGGGAGGGCGGAATTTGCATGTTATTTTTGGAATCGTTTACAAAAATAGCATTCCAATCTAAAGGCAATTTTCCATTGCAGTCGCTTTGCCCGCGCGGGCGGAGCGGGCTTTGAAAATCTGCTCACGAGGGCGTGAAGAGTGTCAAAAACAATGAACGCTTCGCCCGCGCGGGCAAAGCGAACGTTAATGAAACGGCCTTAAGTGTCCACCATTCAATGTCATTGATCGTGTGTTTAAAACCCGCGATTCAAATCGTTCAATCCTCAATGTATTTAGAATAGTCGGCATTAGGGTCTCTAGTCATCCCACCACTCCTTGCGTTTTCGCACATTCTAATCATAGACCACATTTTCGGGTCCTTTCCAAAGTGTTCCCTGAGAAATTGACCCATGACGAATCCATGAAAACTTCCAGCTCCTATCGCAATTAGATGATCACTTCTCCTTACAAGTAAGAGATTCGTGATCGATATACTGCTTCGCGAAATGTCTCGTAAATGCCCTGTCGCGTTCGGTTTGTATCGAATGGCTCCGCTAATCGCAGCGAAGTATTCCTCGTGCCCAGGATCATAAGAACCCTTACCACCGTATTTATTCATATCAGTGGAAATGTAGACTGACTTTACTCCTCTCTTCTCTTTTAGCGCTTCTACAACTCTCATTGCCACATTAAAACAACGATTAGTTGTGGTTGGAAGAACATTGATGTGATTAGCTCGAATATGGATAGCCACGTATGGTCTTCCAAGATATTGTTCGGTAAACGCGTTCACCTCGTTCACTAGCATGTCACTAGGGTTAAGAACATAGTGAAATATTTCGTCTGGACTCAAATTATCTGGTCTTGAAGGCCTTTTGTACATCCCATGATCTGACCAAATCGGTACTTCGATACATTTTGCATTTTTAAGAACTGTCTGTCTCAAAGTTGATATATTGAAACGATATGTTGTGCATATCATTTTACGCTCGGTTAAGTTAACAGAGAGAGGACGGAGTGCTTTCTTATTAAATTCGCAATCAATCCATCGTTCAGGATACTTCTTGCCCGGTTTTATATCTTTTCCATAAAGCTGATCTCTGATATTGTCTGTATAACCCGTATATTGTGGAGTACTTCTGGGTGGAATAAAGGCGACAACATAAATAGGCTTCACATCTTTGCACACGTCATCATATTCCTTGTCTAAAACAACAGGTGGGTAGTCATTTTCAGCAAGCACTTGGTTAAGTTCGTCAAGATTATATACATCATCAAATGAGGTAGGTCCTCTGCTACGCGATTCACCATTTACAAAACGTGGCGCCACTATTTTCATTTTCTCAAATCCAGGAGAATTGCCAACCCCCATAAAAATCCGCATTTGTTTTGATAATTCTTCACCAAACATATGGACTCGAAGGTAGCCTTCCCACTGTGATTTTTTATTTCGCTTTGATGTTCTTTCGGATATACTTTTGACTCTATTAAGCGCTTCAAAAGATGTTGGATGTACTTGGTAATCGAACGTGAAGTTCTCCCCTGGCCAGGAGTATTTGCCGTTCTCCATTATGTTAACAATAGCTTCTTGGTCGCCAGAATGTTCAGCAATAATTTTGAACAACACATCAAGTTGGTTTGTTGTAGGTAATGGGTGCTGAACTTTTTCCATTCCGTTATGATCATTGTAGTTATATAGGAAGTAAAACGAACCGAGTACGAAACATATCAGTGTAAACTTAATTACAACGTTCAAACTTCGAACCCGCTTCATTTCAATTTTACAATTGAACCTACCGTGCGCCAAGGCAGCAATTCGCTGCAAGCTAAAGTATTATTCTCTTTTACATAATTTTGAATGAAAATGCTGTTTTGCATATTCACTATTATTAGCACTCGAAAACCACAGGAGATATTACTAGGAACAGCACGAAACAATGAATAAATATATACAGCTATTTCAATTAAGGTTGTCCCTGTGCGAGTTAAATTTAAATGCTTGGCATACTTAACTGTACCTCCTGCGGTTTCGACCTCAAAATAATAAAGTTAACGATTAGCTCAAAAATATTCTGAATTTTTACACTAAAATGTATCACTAATCAATACTTATCGTTGAAGGAAATATACTTAGGTACATAGCATGCATCAGCAAAAATAAATAGTTTATACCTTTAGTAGAAGCACTTGAAATCCAGTTTTAAAATCGCCGTGAATGTCAGTTGATTTTAAAGCTGGATTTCAAGTGCTTCTATATATATACTAAAGGTATAAAATATTTATTTTTGTTGATGCATGCTATGGCCTATGTACCTATAAAGTATATTTCCTTCAACAATAAGTATTGATTAGTGATACATTTTAGTGTAAAAATTCAGAATATTTTCGAGCTAATCGTTAACATTATTATTTTGAGGTCGAAACCGCAGGAGGTAATTAAGTGTGCCAAGTATTTAAATTTAAATCGCACAGTATGTCTGGGCTACCTATGCTTTGCTCGGGGAAGCTACTATATACTGTGTAGTGCCACTGTTTAAATGGATGCGTGATTTATCGTTCATTCTTGCTAAGTACACTACAGGACGTGAATTGTTAAGAATTGGCAGTTTTTACTTGCTTGAAAAAGTGGCAGAAAACAAAGAATACATGCACATATTGATAACAATGAGTATTCGTTGCCATATACAGTATCGTTGTATATATACTTGTATTGTGCAGGTCGGAAAGATAGCGCATTATATGTGCCATATATATTCATCATTTCGTGACTTGACAATCTCAAATATAGCCCGCCGCACACGAAAGCAACTAACTTGCTGAGCTAACCGCCTCGCGAGACAGCTAACTCAGCTATGTATTTTCACCGCACACGTTGGGAAAACTACTCATTAACAACATAAAAATCATTTGCATTTTCCTCTATTTTGTTCCAAGTCACATGAAGAAACCATGGTTTGTCATTGGCTAATTCAAACAGCTCAGCACTTAGCTCACAACATCCGCAGACGCTGAGATATTTTCCTCGCGAGGCGAAAAATATCAAACACGATAGATATTTTCCTCAAGGCCTCGAGAGGTCAAATCCTCACGAAAACTATCCGTACACGAGAGCAACTTGCTGAGCTAACCGCCTCGCGAGATATGATTATATCTTTACACATACTCCTGCATGATAAAGTTGTTTGCTGCCTCTGGTGTTTCTACTGAGCTGCCTTCCCTCGTAAGCTAGTTAAGTCTGCATAATTTAAGAATAACTCTTGTTCTTTATGGAAAATTATTAACAATTGTATATCCCTTCAAAGGATAGAGACACGCTTACTTACGCAAAGGATACATCATTTTTGGCAGATGAATATCCAATCATTATTTTACCTCCGTAGGCTCGTCTACCGCCCTTGCAGCTGAGAAAATTGCGAATGAACATAAACTTCAGTTGACCAACCCCCTAAAACGTACCACGATTTATCCAGTAGATGAACAATTTCACTTTGACCATGTTTCTGTTACAGAAGTTCAACCATAGATATCTTATATACACTAGATAGCGCATCTCTTTTAGTAAAATTGAAGCCAAGAATATTCTAGCGGTTACCCCCATTTGAATAGATGGCGGCCATGTTTAAGCCGTTTCCCACTCGCTAATAAACGCTTTCACGCGTTTTTTTTTTAAAAAAACAACAATAACTTTCATCATTTGAATAGTTTGAAAATGTATTTGGACTATAGGTTTAACTTAATGTTTAAGTTCCCTGTTTAAGAAATAGAAAACATACGAGTCTTCTCATTTCATGGTTTAAAAAGCAAGACCTTCTCTTGATTTTTATAAAGTTTTATTTAAAATTATGTGCGACATAAATTTGCACACCCGTGCGTCTCTCTCTGACATACAACACTGAGTTATTGTTCAAACGTTCATTGTCCTGTCATGTGATCACTCACATGATTTGCGATGACCAATCAAAATGCAATACTGCTAATTTGCTAACATGAAGTACGAAACTGACCTAAAAATATTAATTTCTACATCCTCCCAACCAAAGATTAAAAGTTTGTTAAGTGCTAGCGTTAATAAAATTCTAACTTAATAATATTGTTCACGAGCTCTTCGCATGTTCTGCCCTTCGATCGCTGCTTTTCTCCTAACTCGTCCATCATTGCGTTGTTTCCTGTTTTCATCACTGTTCTCGATCTCCGGCAGTTCTACAATCGTTTCATTCAATTGTCCTTCGGAATTATCATCTCTACGATCGTTTCTTGATGTTTCTACAATTTCGAACGGAATCAATCTTTGAATTGGTCTAAACACGTATGTCTGCTTTCCAGTTTTAGAAAGCACCTTCAGTTTAGCGCCACGTACTTTCTCATCACGACCTTTCACCAGATTCAAAACCTTGCCCATTCTCCATTGCGTCCGCGGTGTAGGGTCGTCGTCTTTGATCAGCACTACATCTCCGAGTTCGATCATTCTAGCCTTTCCACCTTTCTCCTTGCGGTAAATGTTCATCTGACGAAGTTCATTTAGATAATTACTACGAAATCTCGACCATAAATCTTTCAATAACTTTCGTAAGTGGAATAACCGTTTCTTGCAATGTTCGAGACTCATAACAGACACAACGTCCGTAGTTAGAACCTTCTTTCCCGTAGACATGCTGCGACCATGCATAAGATGAAATGGCGTTAACGCCTCGTCTAAATCGTCCTCGCTCACGTAAGCTAACGGTCGGTTGTTGATTGCGACCTCTATCTCACATAATATAGTTTGAAGTTCCTCAAACGTTATGAATGCTTTACCAAGAGTTTTCTTCAAGCATCCCTTTACCGATCGGACTAAACGCTCGTAAAACCCGCCCCACCATGGCGAAGCAGGTAAAATAAAATACTGTTGAATACTTTGCAGTGTCATGAATTTCTTTACCTCCGCTGATTTAAATGTTTTGAAATTGTCGTTTATAACTAAATCTGGAATTCCTCTTCGCGCCATGAATCGTTTGAATCCCCGCAGAAAACCGTGAACTGACATGTCCGGAACAAGTTCCAAATGGATAGCACGGCTCGAAGCACACGTCAGCAACAAAATATACGATTTATTGTTTCCCAGCCCATCCTTCACAAATAAAGGTCCTGCGAAATCCAGACCAGTAAATTGGAAAGCATGCGCCAAGTGATCCACTCTAAAATGCGGTAAATCAGGGCTCGCAGGAGCACGTACCGGTCGCCCCTGATATCTTGTACACGTAACACATTTCCTTAAAACTTCCTTTACGCTTTTCCGTCCTTTTACAATCCAGAATTTGCGCCGAATATGTGCCAATGTTGTTTCCACGCCATGATGTAACGTCGCTTCATGAGCATCCAAAATAACTAACCGAGTGAAATAACTATCGTTCTTGCTTCGAAGTATAACTGGGTGTTGTTCTTCATGCTTTAATGACGTATTAGCAAACCGTCCCTTTAGTCGTAACAGTTCATCTTTGTCTTCAAATAGGCGAAGTGAAGCACAGAGGTTGGCACAATTATCTTGTTCTTTCATTAATAACTGCTCGTCCTTTATCCACATGTGTGAGGCTGCGTTATATTCACTGACAGTCAATACGTCCTCGCAAACCAGATCGTCTTGTTTCTTTACTCGTTTCCGTACGTTCTTTATGAAACGTATCACATACCCAGTAACCAGAACAAGTTTCTTTAATGAACTGTAACGAGTACAATCAATGACAGCACTAATTGAACATCTGCTGTTGTTAGGCGTGCCCTTCTCTGTCGTGTTACTGAAGTTGACAACTTCAGTAGGAACTTCTACATCAACCCTCCCAACCAAAGAGTTTTCGTTACCACAACTAACTTTTACCCTGTCAACTTCCAACTCCTGTGACCACAACATCAAAGGTCCCCTAAACCAACAGCCTGAAAAAGAATCTTTTAAATTTGAAGACAGTCGAGTAGGGATATCAGCAGGATTTACCTCACCCCTAACAAAATGCCACTTCTCACGATCCACCACTTTCCTTATAGCCACAACCCTATTCTCAATCCAAGGTTCCCAACTCTTCTCCTTCCCATTAACCCAACAAAGAGCAACCTCGGAATCAGTCCAACAGAATATATCATGCAAATTAATTCGGTTTTCAACTCCTATGAGTACTTCGCGAATTAATTTGCTAAGGAGTAAGCACCCCAAGAGTTCTAACCGAGGAATCGTGAGTGTTTTTAAGGGAGCTACCTTAGTTTTTGAAGCTAAAAAACATACATGGACCGCGCCCTGATAGACAAGCCGTAGGTAGACAACCGCACAGTAAACTTCTTTAGAGCTATCACAAAAACCATGAAG
>CACRXK020008793.1:0-20204 GCA_902702795.2 Paramuricea clavata | reverse complement strand
GACCAAAGTGAAACTGAGGTTTATTGTTTGTCTGACCCGAGTGTATTGGTGTCCGACCGAACTGTAGCTTTGTCCGACGTAAATCAAAATGTACCCTAGCCCAGGAGGCCAGGACTAGAGGCAGGCTTGTATGTTAAATAGAAAATCAGAGTACTATTGTATAAAAGGTCAACTGGAAATGTTGTTTTAACGTATTCGAGCGCGGGGCGGCGAGCGAAATGGTGAAGTGGAAAACGGGCTTAAGTTGTCGAAGTCGTTTTGATACTGCTGTTCTGGCAAGTATGTATGAAAGAAACAAATTATTTAATATCTTTACAACATTTACCGTTTATTCATTGGTGTCATTCAGACTTATTTCCGAGTCAAAAATGAACTGCAGGTCATCGGACATATGTCCGACCCAAACTCAACGTCACCGGACATTTTGTCAGACGGCCCTGGAAAAGATATTTTAAGGCCTGAACAAGTTATTAGGGAGTTTAAGCTTCACGTTTCCGGGAACGGCAAACGGCAGGTTCGAACTTTCTTGGCAAAATTTGCGTTGAACGTTTTCGTTTCATATTTTCTTTCTTGTGTCGAAAGAATAGTCATGCATTACAGTTTTAAAACAGCAAGTTCATTTACTCTTTATTGCCTGATACCGTAAAATTTTTCTTTGCCTGGCGTTTGTCGTTTGCCGTATAACGCAAAGCTTAAATTCTCCATTAATAACAAGTTGATGATAACAAGCTCGTAACAACTTGTTACGAACAGCCTGTATTAGCCATGTTGGAAAAACGTATAGCAAGTCTGTTACCGTGATCAACCTTGTAACAAAGTGCTAACAACTTGTTCCAGACTTGTCACAACAACTGGAAACAAGGAATGCAAAAACATCCTGATATCGGCTTGACAACAACCTTGTTGTGCTTACAACTTGTTTGCAGTTTGTAACAATAAAAAAGTGAGTTAATTTAAACAAGGGTTAAACAAGATGAAAAGATACGTCTTTCTTCCACAATATTTTTCTGTAGTGCCTTCACAGTTTCCGCCATGGATCTTTGTTCACTTTCCAACTTGCTTTGACGTTGTGAACTTTCAGTCTACAAATTAACAAACTAAATTTAAACAAACTATATGCAAAAGAATTTGAACAAACATTACAAATGATATATGGCTTCGCATTAAAGTCTATAATACATAGCTTTGTAGGCCAGTAAACAGTGAAGCATACCCTAGATTGCTGATGTGCTTCTTGTTCATGTTTCAACGATAACACAGCTTCTTGTAGCCTCACTCTCAAATCTTCCAACACCTGATTTTGAATTCCACTTGAGTCGCTGTGATCACGAAGTATTCTGGGAACGAATATAATCAAGGTTTAGTTGGAATAAGGCCCCAGTTACACGATACCGGATTCGCATCGGAGCGAGTCGAGCGACATCAACTAAGACGTTTTTCGACCTCTTACAAGTTTTCATATTTGACGTTTTTGACTAATTCTGTTATATTATCGTAATTTGAGTGCTAAACTCCCCTTGAAACTGTAAAACTTGATGTCGCTCCGATGCGAATCTGGTACATGTACAATCAAGTGCAATAAGTCTATCATGAAAATTTCAATTCATGTTCGAATTTTATTTCATTAAGCTCAATCCACTTGACTCGATATTACAATTTTTTATTGGGTAAAGCGTATATCTACAAACTCGATTCATTAAATATCGGGGCTCGAAGTAGAGAACAAATATGGCCTGCCAATCTAAAATTTTTTGGCAGGTGAAATAAATTTTAGCCTGACATTTTTATTCATTGAACTTCCAAAATGGCGATGTCTCGTATAAATCATTGTAAAAATTAATGTTTTCATGATATGCATTTTTATTATTTTTAAACTTGTCCATTTTACTACAGTAAACTTGGATTTACATTTCAAATATAAACGTATTTATAGTCAACTATATGATCTAGTATTTACGAGTTGTGGTAAGCAAATGAAATGAAATATATCTATAGAATATCACCTGCCATTTTTTTTACCTGGCAGTTCAAATTTGTTTTTGTCTGCCATTTTTTAAATATGGCCTGCTTTTGGCCATTGGCAGCCCGCTATTTCGAGCCCTGCTGAATATGCAAGTTTAAATATGTGGCTTGAGTCAACTTTTTAGGTCGGTAACTGTTCTCTATAGTTCAGTGGTTAGAGCACTGCATCGGAATCGCGGGGTCGCAGATTCGACTCCTGCTGAAAGGCTGTAGATGCATTTTTCGTAACAGCTACTGGTCAGGTATAAAAATGTATATACTGTAACGTATCTACAAAAACACTTCAACATTCAGATTCGAATCCATCTTGAGTCAAGTAGTCAACTTTCTGTTGACGATGGCAATATTGGGTTCATACTTCATATCCTTCCTGTTTTCCTTTCACTCACCTTTCATTTTCATTCTGAAATCTTCCCAGTTTTTGCTTGGTTTCTCGTAATTCTTGGTCACTTTCCTGGATTCGTATTCTGAGAACAGCAAGCTGCGAATCTTTGGCGCTCATAGCTTCTCTGAGATCATCTTCACGTGACTGAAATTCTCGCAGCAATTTCCCTTCCTTTTTCAACTGTTCGTTTAACCTCTCAGATTCTCTTTCTGCACTTTGAACTCCTGTATCAGGGAAAAAGATTTAAAATAAGCAAGAGAAAACAACTACCAGAATCTACACAGTCATATACTTATGGGGGAGAGGGGGGCAGGGGGGTTATAGTCCTTCTATAGCCCTTCTCTAAGGAGGCTTAGTGGGTACAATTGGGGTTGACACCAGCACCACCCGTATGAACAGGTTGTTAATTGATTGATTATAACAATGCATGAAAGACAATAAAACTAAAGAGTCGCACACTGATCACTTTTTCTTAAAGCCTGGTTTCCATAAGGTCCGGCGTAAAAATAGAGTTACGATCTTTCTCAACGGCCAGTTTATAATAGTTTATACCTGTAAAACTACATATAAATCATAAGTATTCTCTAGTTATAATCACTCCGCGTATTTTCAGTTCTAAAATGTTGTATTTCGGCTGATGAGAAAGATCGTGACTCAATCTTTACGACCGTTACGACCATATATGGAAACCAGGCTTAAGGAAGCCAAGTCACAGGAACCGTTACGACCATATATGGAAACCAGGCTTAAGGAAGCCAAGTCACAGGACATGTTAAAACAAAACACAATCTGAAAATTAGCATCTTGAAACGTACGATACGAGTCGAAACAAGACGAGAACGAATTTGTGATATTTCAATTTTATTTCAAAATCATCATGTAACTTTAGTTATCGTCAACACACGAGTTGTTTTGGCTCTCATATATTTGAATTTCAAGATGCTATTAAAATCTTAGAATTGTATTTTGTTTTATATTTTCAGAAATTGTCGGCTGCCATTGGTTTTTAAGACATGTTAATTTTAGGTTGTTACAGTGTGAGGTTGTTGCAAGCAACTTTCCAGAATCCTGTTTTCCAAATGCCATTTGTAAAATTCCGAACACCGCCATAATCCTTCCTTTCATACCGTTCTCCCTTACCAAAATAAACGTCAAAAAAATTTTCCATATTCAAAATATTTCGACAAATATCTCCAATGCCTCCGATTTTTTCACCGCAAACGTAACTGAAGCTTTAAAATTGTTAAAAGTGAGAACCATTCCATAAGTTTTAACAACTTCAACCATCTTATTTCCCAAACTTTTACCAAATTTTTCCGAGTTTTACCTTCAATTTTAAGCAAATATCAGTTCCATTTTGACCAACTTTGGGCAAATATCAGTTCCATTTTGACCAACTTTGACCAACGTTTGAATTATTGAGTGTTACCCCCTATAGCGACGTCCCTGGACATGAGTAACAAGGTGGCTACCAGAGGCGAGTTGTTAAGACTGACTGCAAGATTTTAATTCTACAACGAAAAACTTACTTTCTTGGGCTTCTTTTGAGCGTTGAACAAGAGACAATAATTCTCCGTTCAGTGAGTCCACTTCCTTTCGCAATAATTTATTTTCTAGTTCCAAATTCGACACTCTAGCAGGCTGCTCAACATTCACTCCACTTTGCTTATTTTCTGCAGTCTGTAGTGCCTCGACTTCTGGTAGTTTTGTGGCCACAATTCTGTCTGAACTATGCTCAGGACTCGCGTCAATAACATCAACAGAATCATCAGTCTGGTAGGATGATTCACTCTCTGGAAAATAACCTGTTAGAAGAAAATTATTATCAATCAGCCTGCAAATTACAAATTGTCATGCAAAAAGACGTTTGTAGGCCAAAATCTTTAGTGGTCTACAATTTCATGGGAAAATTTCATGGCTAACTTTTCAATAAGTTTTACACACTTGGAATCCCAGATGGTTTGTTAAATTGTACAGTTGTAGAGATTATCATGCATTATAAAAGCTGTTCTGCTTTGAATTCTCTTTGTTTTCCTCAATGATTGATATTTATTGCATCAGCTTAAACAAAACAAAATGCGCGTAATCACTATCAGAATCAATTTTTATCAAAATAGAATACAAAGGCGCCAAAATTTAAATTAGTAAAATGGGAAATTAGAAAACTTTTGTGGGGAGAACATAGATGGGGGGGGGACATAGGTAGCTATTTAGGGTTGCAGATTGTACCTGATGCAGTTAAATTTGATCTCTTCTTTTGTTCTGTCTCAACATTATTGAGTTTTGGCATTTTAGGTGATGAGGTTTCCACTGGGGATGTTGACCGTAGTTGGTTGGCAATCCTCTTCTTATCACCTGGGGTTGAGCCACTGTTGAGAAACTCAAATAACTGATCATCATTCTTCTTGTGACTGTTGCTTGTCTGTGATGACGTCTTGGGAGGCTGGGTGCTAGTCTTAGGCTTTGGAGATGAAGGACGACCTACATAACGATTTATGACTGCACGGTTCAAATTACAAATATAATTCATCTTCAAATTTTCTAAAGACACCTGGGAAAATTTCTGGGCTTCAGAAACAACATCCAAATATCTTTTATAAAGAAATTGTGGGAATGGAGAACAGTGCCGGGAAAATAATCCAGGTAATTAGTCAATATAATTATCAAAGTGTTGCCAAGGTCCAAAAATTCATTTAAATTTTTTGATGAAAGAAATTTGCATTCTAAAAAATTGAGAGAACTTTGTACTGTAGGTATTTCTAAATAATTAAACTTCACTATTATTTAAAACACAGCCAGAGACAATAGATCTGGAAAGTATATCATGTTGGCTATAGAGCCTCGTTTTCATGATTCAGGCTTGGACTGAACTAATCTCACATACACTAAAACAAGGCTCCATAGCCAAAATGACATACTTTCCAGAAGCTTAGGGTGTATTGAAAATAATCTGTTGAGTGGCAGTGCTTAGGCATAAAAAAAAATACCTGTGGTTCCGGTTCCCGACCGACCCTATTTTTTTCTGCCGACCCTATTATTTTTTCAACGCGATTGACCGTGTGACCCTATTATTTTCTCTAGGTGGCTGCGGGCTGCTCATACAGCGTGCCAAAATGGCGTCTGTTGTCACACTAATTATTGAACCAAATTGCCTAAATTCGTCCATAGGAAATATGAATCTCTAGTTAATATTGATGTCGGGACTCTGCTGCAAATCGCCCAGCAAAAAACGCCAAAACCATGAAAAAAATATTCAAAAAAAAATTTATTTCCGACCTACCAACCCTAAGTTTTTCAAGATACGAAACCGGAACCACAGGTATTTTTTTTACGCCTTACTTTCCCCTTGAGTTTTGACAAGTAAAATCATCTGGCATCAGACAGAGTAAAACAAAGTAGGGGGCATATGATCATATTTTGCCTATGTGATAAATCATGTGTATATTCATGTGGGTGAATGTGTGTGTGGACTAGTATGATCACACATCAAGTCCATAGCATGGATGGATTGACTGGGGGGGATGGCCACATCTGGCATTGGCCATTTTTGGAGAATAGAGACAAAATAAGATAGTAACATGATTCTGAAATTGTCAAGGAAGACTACAGACTAGTGCCTGCAGCTCACCCTCTAGCAGTAGACATTTTTAAAAAGTCTCTTGTGATGTAGTTTGTGGATAAAGGAAAACCCCGCATAAACATTTGGCTTGCATGACTGGCTAAATTATCATATTTACCTCAAACTATGTCACAAGGCAGACTAAAGGCCACAGCTCAATGAGCACCCCCACCCCCCCCCCCAACCTACTCAGATATGGCAGGATCTATCCCTACTCTATCTATAGGTGACCTCATTTACAGTATGGCGCTTTTATGTAATTTGTACTACTGTAGTGGCAGCAACAGTCAACATGCACCATCTATGTAAAATCTGTACAAATGAGTTTTGATATATCTCTGACAATTATCAATAATTATACTTACTATTAGTGACATTCACATTGCTTTTCCCAATCCCCTTTGCAGCTGTGGTGTTGTCATTGTCTCTTCCAAGACTTTTTTCAACCCCCGGTGCATAGGAACGACTGGGCGCTGCATTCACAGTACTTGAAGTGAGATCAGAACCAATCCCTTTGTCAACATGAAGAGCATTGGCTGCTGTTTGATCAACCTTTTCCAGCAAGGATTCGGCTTTACCGGCCAGGTCAACCAACCATGACATATTAATGCAATTTCACTATCACTATATTCAATCAAATATAGAAATATTCAAAGTGCACATACAGCAATTTGGAATTTTACATATTTGTGATATTCAGTACATTCTATGACAAAATGCAATATATTTCCTTGAAGAATAACGTCAGTCTCATGGTCTTTATTATTAATCCACTGAGTAAAATCATCCGACATTAGACAAGTAAATGGGCAGATCGAGGACACGGACATCAAAGACAATGTGAAAATGGCATGACATATCCATACACAGGGGCGCCGGAGCCACGGGGGCAGCTGCCCCCATTGCCTAAACAGTGCGGGGGCAGCACGGGGGCAGCACGGGGGCAGCACGGGGGCAGCACGGGGGCAGCACGGGGGCAGCAGGTTGCCTTTTTATCAAAACTGCACTTCGAACGTCGTGCGTTTTTCACATGAATTGAAATTGAAAACTGTTTTTAATTAAACAATTTAGCTCATACTTGAATCTGAATTCTTCTCAGAAACGTTACGAATCAGTTTCCATCTAATATGAAAAAAAGTAAAAAAGGAAACCTTCCTAAATAACTGATAACTGTCATGTTGCTTTACAATACATTTTAGTCTTTAGTGTCATGCAACAAATAAAAATTTTCCAATCTATGCCGAAATTTGTCTAACTGTATTAGGTACAAGTAATGAAGTATCTGTTATACAGCAAAATGTTAACGAGCATTGCCCCCCCCCCCGGCACAAAAATTGAGGCTCAAGAGTAAGTGCCGTTTTTACATGGCTGCCCCCGCCGCTTCATGTTGCTTCCGGCGCCCCTGTCCATGCATGGGTACAACACGCCATTTTCATGTCATCTTCGATGGCCACAATCTAAATCTGTCTAATTAACCCATTGAGTGCCAGCACTCTCCCCTTGACAAGTAAAATCATCTGTTGTATAGACAGGGCGTAAAAAAATACCTGTGGTTCTGGTTCCCAACCGACCCTATTTTTTTCTGCCGACCCTATTATTTTTTCAACGCGATTGATCGTGTGACACTATTTTCTTCGGGTGATTGTGGGCTGCTGCCAAAATGGCGACTGTTGTCGCACTAATTATTGAAAAAACCATGAAAAAAAATATTTAAAAGAAAATTATTTCCGACCTACCGACCCTAATTTTTTCGCGATATAAACCGGAACCACAGGTATTTTTTTTTTACGCCCAGAGTAAAATAATAAAGCAGGGTGCACTGGGGTGCAATGCAGCTTAATGGGTTAAACCTAGTGGAAATGATAAATAAGGCACTTTTTGCTGAGAATTTCACTTCACAAGGCTGTTAGATACTTAGACAAAGATCTATTATAAATGCAATATTATGTGAAGCAGGCTTTAACAATGTTCAGTGGATGCTCATAACTGGAAATACCGAACCTTTTTCTGCATTTCATTTTATCATTATATTTTAAAATTAAATACTGAATAACCAAAATTGGAAATAAAATTAATAATATATTGATATGCCATATCACTCCATATGTTCACATTTATAAATGACATTTATAAACATGCGTTTAAAGGAGTATTTGGGGATAAAAGTCTGAAGTAAATACATTGTATGAAACTTTAAAATGCAAAACGAATACCATCGGTGAAATACAGCTAGTAATACAACTAGTTATATTAACTGAACTATAAAACAGTCTACGCAAGCCTACTCGACTAGTCAGAATGACAACGGTTTTTAATTCATTGAATACACTCTGGGCGACTAAACAAAACAGCCATAGACTTACCGTTATATCAGAAATTCAGCAAAACATAAACTTCGTTTATAGTTATCATAGTCAAGCAATATTCATGAAAAAACTTGAAAAGTTTACATATTTTTGTTTTTTTGATCAAAATTTTGTATTTACGTGGACGAAAATACGCGCATGCGTTCTGTATGAATTACCGCTGGAGCATATGAACACATGGCTCAGTCGCCACAGCAAACCCAGGCAATGTACTAACTTTCGTGTATTAAAAAACATTTGTCGTCCTAATTTTATCAACAAGTGACATTTCACCAGCGTTAATGGTGATAATTACCAACGCAGTTTTTATTATGCTTGTGATGTTAGACATGTTACTCTGGGTGTATATCCACACCGGGCAAGCTTGAAAACTATGCCTGACCACAGTGGGAATCGAACCTACGACCTTTGGAACTAGTATTCCAAAGGTCGTACGTTCGATTCTCACCGTGGTCAGGCATAGTTCAACACAGAGTAACATCACAAGCATCATATTCACCTGAGTACATTACACCAACACAGAAAAAATCGCAGTATTGTTGCAATTATTAAAGGAACGTAGTTTCAGTAGCCTGCAGAGCAGGCGTTCGCCCTGGTTAGGGGCTTAGGCTAACCAAAACGCCTGCTCTGCAGACTATAGTTTCAGGAGTCAAAACAATTTTTTAAGAGTAAAAGTAAACTTGGGATGCCAAAAATCATTTTAAAATTTATTCTCGAAAATATTACCTAAATTCACACACTGCAATTACTTACAACTTGCTATAAAATTAAATATTACTAAAACTACAAACAAAACTTATGGAAAAAATTCACAGCGAATTAAAAACTAAAACTATTAGTAAGATACAAAAAATAAAATTTTAGCTGGTGATTTGTGCTGTACATAACAGACAACAATACTCATTGGGTATTCCTTCCACTCATGTCGTCAATTCTGTTATAAAGTAAATAAAGCCGTCAACCTGCCTTAATTCCTACTACCTGTACTGGTCAGTGAAATCCTCTGGCGTTCTTTGGTTCACAAATCATCCCAATGAAAAGCTTACAACCTCTTAAATTTTAAATATTTGTTCTATTGTTATTAGAAACCCTGTGCAATTGTCAGGTTAAATGGCTACTGTTATGTCTGTGAAAAAGTGAAAGTTCTAGAAAAGTTTGATCATCTCGTCTCGTGTTGGTCCAACACCAACATATTCCACTAAAAAGGCAACAAAAATACATAAATTCGTCTTCCGTGGACATAACTATAAGGGAGCAATTGTACGTGAGACATTATTTTGTTCCTTCTTAAAACTTTACAGTGCAACTAACCCTAACTAACGCCCTATTTTTATAGTAAAGTTGCAAGGTTGCCGGATATGACGTCATCAGATGAATTGCAAATAACTAACGACACCATATCCGGAGACTTTGACAGTGAAAGGTTGAACAAGATGAGGCTTCTTACTATAAAGATATATTACATTTCTTAGAATGACCCACATATTTTTACAAGAAATCATATTTGGGGTTAGTCGCTCCCTTAGTAATTGGCTATGAGTTTTGGTTTCATCTTTACATAATCAAGATAATCAATTATTTCTCAATTCTGCCTAATCCTAATGCATTTCAAATATCTTGAACACTCACCTGGCAGATCTGTGTATTTTTCAACTGCTCTTACGTAATTCTGAGCAGCTTCGGGTAAATCTTCAAACTTCCGAACATTTCCGATGTCTTCCGTCCATCCAGGCATTGTGATGTACTCGACTTCCATCTCCTTTTGAACTTCCAAGGAGGCTGAAAGTAAAACAGAAACATTTTGTTGCGGTGTCTGTGTTCTTCCAGTTGTAAGATACTCCGATTCGAATTTCGCCTCAATCACATGTAATAAGAGTGCTTCCAGTTTGACGTCGGTTCGGTTATACATCGGCCGGAAAATTCGCAGTCCTGTAGGGTGAATGCACCTTCAATTAATACCCTCATCTTACCTGGGAAGGACGACAGAGTTTCTCCTTTATATTTATAATTTATTCCAATTTTCAAGTCACCAAGATTCGTGAGAATATCCAGCTTCGTTACAGCTAAACTGTGAAAATGGGAAATATAACAATTTTTTAAATTACAACATATTACTGTCGATGCAATGGAAGTGTTGATAAAATATTGCATGAATTCATTTCCTCAAGTTGATCAATTCATACGAATTCAAATTTCTTTTTACTTCCTGTGCGTTTCCTATTGGTCAATCGTTTCTGAAACGAAATCTAATTGGCTCATCTAAAAGTAAAGTTGATCAATTTTCTATCAAATGAATTGATCAACTTGAGGAAAGGAATTGGTGCAATATTTTATCAACACTTCCATTGCATCGACAGTACATGCAGACGTAAACAATCATATGCAAAAGTATTGAACTCACAACGCTGTTTACCTCGTGTATCCGTTGATCATATTGGAATATCTAATGACCACAAGATCTAGCCATCCACATCTCCTTTTCCTGCCAGTTGTCACACCAAACTCACGACCAACTCTCTGAAGACTCTCTCCGATTTCCTAATAACAACATTTCATTAACACCAAAATCATAATGGACGACAAAAGTAATTGATCTATGTTTTGCTCACGTTTGTGTGAGCATTCACGTTCAGAGAACATTTAACAATTATTCGCCGAAGGCGAGGTGATTATCGGGGAATATTCGCCGAGACAAAGTCGAGGTGAATATTTCCCGATAATCACCGAGCCTGAGGCGAATAATTGTTTTAGTATTTTTACACAAGTTACACATTTTTTTAAAAAAAGAAAGAAAAGTATGCAAAAATTTCAGACATTTAACTTCTACTGAACATTTTTACTGAGGAGATCAATAGAATAGTCAGCTAGTCTGACATTTCCCAGCATTTCTAATCCTAATGCTCACATTTAACTGTTCTGTGGGAAGAACTCCGACACCAACTCTGGTGGTATAAGCCTTAACTACACCAATAACTGAACCAATAGTTCTGGGTGGGATACCAAGACCTGTCGACACACCACCAGATGAACAACTGCTGGACGTCACGAATGGATATGTTCCTATAAAACGATAGAACACTATTTTGAAAATTAAGTTTTAAGTGTAAGATACAAAGACCTCACACAGTGTGGTGTTATTGGGAGTTATTCATATTTTCGATTTAAAGTGCCTATGACACGAAATTTCACCCCAAAGGTTTATGGTTGCATTATAAAGATCACTTAAAATGACTTAATAATTTCTTTTATAGAATTATGGTAACTTGCTCTCTTTTCAAGATATTTAACTTTGTTTCATATGCAAATATTACCGGTGTGACATCACATCACATAACGAGTTTTCAGAAAAGTATACTAGTTTTCTTGACGAATACGTATCTAAAAAACTTAAAAATTGCCCTTGTATATGTATTAATTTCATAACTGGTAATTAACCCTCTGTAATCTGTATTTGTTTCTAAAAATATTTTATCAAGGTAAAATATTGCGTTTTCAAAATGTCATTATGCGATGTGATGTCACACCGGTGATATTTGCATATGAAACAAAGTTGAATATCTTGCAAAGGAAGCAAGTTACCAAAATTCTATAAAAGAAATTATTAAGTCATTTTAAGTGATCTTTACAATGCAATCATAAACATTTGGGGTGAAATTTCGTGTCATAGACACTTTAAACTTACCAAAATCAATATCCAACATCATGGCATTTGCCCCTTCAACGAGAATTCGTTTCTTGTTTTCCAAAGCATCGTGCATGAAACTAACTGTGTCGCACACATAAGGTCGGATTTTCTCTGCACATTTCTAAACAAAAATTACAAGAGTAAACTAATTATGAGGTAAAGAAAAATGTGGTGAATATGCCGAAGAATATGGTGAATATGGAGAAGAATGTGCCCGGGTGAAACTGGAGAATACGGCGAATATGAGAAAATATGGTGAACATGGAGAAAAATGTTGTGAATATGGAAGTTAAAAGGAATATATTGTATGCTGAAGAAGAAAATAGCGAACTGAGTAATAAATGAATTTAAAGGGAAAATATCGTACGAAAGGTGAAGTTGGAGGTGACCAAAAAAGTTATAACAACAATTGAAAACTAAAACCACTAAGCATGCAACAAACACGCAGTAACCTTATATTTTTGCAGTTCTTCCTCAACGTTTATCTTCAAGCCAGGATATCTGCAAAGAAACAACTCGTCATTAAATGATAAGAAATTGAATAGCTTTTACGGAATTTCCTTCCTTAAAACTCAGGTAAAACATCTTTTGTTTTTTATTTTGTAAAATGAAACTTACGCTCTTTCGTAGTGAACAACAAGTGCTTGAAATCTAAAAAGAAATTAAACATAATATTTTTGAGAAAATTTGACAGACGCTGAGTTTATCACAAGAATAGAGACATGTATGTTGTTCACCAACCTCTCTTTGAAGTACTCAAAGTCTCCAATCAAATCGCATATTCTTATACCAGATCTGGACGCCTAGATACGAAGTAGAAACATGTACTCATGAGTCGTGTAACATGGCCATAGTTTATCTTACTCTTGGACCACATCCATTCCCAGCAGTCAATTGTACATATAGAATAAACCAAATTCCAAAAACTGCATCTTGCAAATCAAAGATATGAAATTATATTAAAATCAACACAGAAATGTTATGGGGATATTTCAAAGGCTTCTTTAGACCAACTAAAGAGGAAGAAATAAAAAGGAATGGAAAGCAGTTTATTCCAGCAGTTTATTCTACCTTAGTAACTAAGTATAGCCTCCAAGGCAGACTCTCACGGATTAGGATACACCCTAATCCAAACCGCGAGCACCTGCCTTGCAGGCTAATTAAAGTGTACATAATTTTTGTCGATTACATTTATACCTTAGCAGCATAAGTTGGCCCAATTCCTTTTTTTGTAGTCCCGAGGCTATAAAGCATTTAAATATAATTAAAATGAAAATGTAATGACCTTTTTGTTGAAAGTGCAAATAACTATTAACTACTTTTGTTTTTAAAACACCAAGTTGAATTTCGTTTAGCATAACTTTTGCATTCCATGAATTTCCGACAATGCAAACTATAAATAAAATCATGCAAACCTTTAAGTTATAAAATAAACAACCTATATACTATATGTACCTAACTTTACGTTGTGAGTTCTCTTGAATTCCGTCAACTTGTTGAAGAAAATCAAACACTACAATATAAAAATTGTTTTTATTAGTAAGATTGGCAATGTTAAAATAATGTTTTGCATTTAATTTCCGCCAATTCAGAAGATCCGTACCAATATGTGCTCGATCAGATATTAGTAAACGCTCTTCCCATCCAGTTAAACCTTAAAACGCAGAGGAAAATTGTGCATTAAAATTACTCCAACATTAATGGGCTAAGAAACAATGTTATGTATGACCAATGTATGAGAGGGTATGATTTGTGAACAGAATATTTTGCTTGGTCAAAAACAAACCTTTCTTGACATTCTCTTCAATTTCATTAAATAATTGTTGAATATGAACAACCACTCCATTGCCTTTAAACATAAAAAAAATCAAAGCCATTAACATATGCATCGACACTTTAACAGTTTCACACAAAGTCACACATCTTTAAATATTTGTATCTAATTCACAATCTGATTTGATTCAATGAACATGGAAAGAAGAAGTCATAAAGCCGTAAGTATAACAATTTAATTACCAATAATACTTTTACAATTCTTGTGAATAATCCCACTAAAACAGAACAAAATAAGTTATAATTAGGTCAGAAGGGAGAATATCAATACTAATTAAAGCAACCAGCACATATATTTCTGCCAGGAGAATATAACTTGCGTAAATTGATTCATGATGTTTTCAGTCCAGATGAATATGGGTAATGGGGAACTGTATTGGTCATACCTTGGAATAAGATGAAAGTAGAATGTGGTAGTTCCATCTGAAACTGTGTGTCCTGCATTATTACCACCCTAAACACAAATATAAGATAAACAATTGACAAATGCAAACAAAAGAACCTATTAAACCTTGCAAAATATATTAACCTATTAAAGTGGCAATGCACTCTAATAGAGTCTAATGTACCATGATGTCGAGTATTATCATAAATCCTCTATTACCATGGTGTGCAGACAGGGATTACCATTGGAGAGGGGGTACTTTATAACCTATAAAGTTGCATTGCACCCTAGTTCACTCTTTCTAACACCAGATGATTTTACTTGTCAGGGGGAGAGCACTGATGCTCAATGGGTTAATCAGACTATCTGCCAATGTGTCCAGTTAACCCATTAAGTTGCATTGCCCCCTAATGCACCCTACATTTAATGTTCTGTCTAACACCAATTGATTTTATTCTACAAGGGGAGAGTGCTGTCTCTTGTTAACCTGTAATATATCGTAGTTTGTTATTTCTGCCAGTCATCTCGGCAGTCCGTTTCCACTGGCATTGCCAAGTTGCCTCACCAGTGCTGAAATCTTGCTTCATATATATAGTTTTGTATACACAGATGGAATTGTATCCACCTGGAAATTAGGCTAGAAATTGGGTTTCCTGATAGAATGATGTAACACAAGACAAAATCTTAGATTGTACGGCTGGAAATTGTGTATTACAATTTAAGTACTGCCTAAAAACCTATGACAAGTATATAGGCAAGTAAGGAATAAATAAAATCAAGCCTTCCCCAGCTACCACCACTGACAAAAATTTGAAAAATATTTTCCCATAAATATCGTACAGAATTTTTTTCTTGGAACTAGTCAAGCATATATGAAGCCCCTAACTCTGTTTGACATCATACATGTTAATACTTATTGAGGAAAAGTGTTGTGTGATATTGTATATGTATCACCTAATTTCTTATATAAAGTATCTAATATTTTGCACTAACTTTATAACATCCTGACATTTATATACGAAGTGCATCACAAAAGCAAGCATGACCAAAGATCTAATCTCCACATGCCACTTCAAACAGTTAGTTCGAAGCATGCTGTCACGAAATTTCAAAACTTTCACACCTTCTGAACGCTAGACTAAGTAATTTTATTTTACAAATTTCACAATCCGTACTTCCTAATATCCGGCGTGCGTTAAACTTGCAACTTTTTACCAAAATGTTTAAATTTCACCAATAAAATTAGCGAGCATACTGAACAGTATTTTAAAATTTACAAAGATCATTGAAAATATTGTACATATTTGTAACAGAATATACCGAGAGAATCTGATAACAAAATTTATCACATGTAGTCTAAGAAAATCTGGGACTTCGATACAAATATATTGAACCACATGGGAATAGCGTACATCAATTATAAACAGCAATAAACCGATAGTTTTACATACTTGGTAGCGACAAACAACGTCGGCATTGGATGCCAATAAATCCACAACTTTTCCTTTGCCTTCGTCGCCCCACTGTGCTCCGAGAACAACCGAGACTTTGCCCAATTTATCGTTAATATTCGACCTACAATCGTGTGAATTCATAGCTGCGATCGGTGTTTGTTAATTGAACAAAATATTGCAAAAGGTTTCAGAACAAACCCGAACCGAAAGTTATGCCACCACGGAACATAAATTCGATTTCGCGCTCTTTCCCGGTAAATTGTGGACAAACCGCGTTGGGAATGGTAATGAATTCATATTCCACTCACTTTTTTTAGATCATCAGTTTTGAACTGACCTTTCCTGTTTTGTCGTTTTGAACCCAATCTAAATTAAAAATGTTCAGGAAAGGCCATCATTGAAAACATCAGAGTACCAGGAGAAACACTGGTGATTCCAGCGGCTCAAGGGAGACGAGCAGGGCGGCCGAGTCCAATGAAAAATTGGGGAAGGGATGAGAAATTGTTGAGAGGCCTTGAGAACATGTTGTGGATTATCTACTTTGACTAACCATAGAATCTACTGAATTTTGTTCTAATATAAAACTCTGTGACCAGTGGCGTAGCCAGACCTTCATCTTTGGGGCGAACCGAACGCCGAAGGCGCGAGACCATCTAGGGGGGTCCAGGGGCATGCACCCCCGAGAAAATTTTGAAATCTAGAGTCCCTGAAATGCGATTTCAAGCATTTTGGGGGTGAAATCTTGCAGAATTCCGAAGATTATAAAGTAGATCGAAAACATAAATTTTCCCAGACATTTCTAATTATCTACTCGGAATTAAATAAATTGGAAAAGTCATCATAAAAAACAGAAGGAGCCGGTCAGCGTCACCTTATTTCCCCTCTGTTATGCTGGGGGAAGAAAATCCCAATGTGATTTTGATCAGAAATGTTGCATTTAAATCGTTCTAGGTTCTATCAGACAGCATTTCCGCATTCTCAAAATTGCGTTGCTTTTTTATACGATACAGAATAAGTCTGAGAAGAATATTCATGCTATGATAATGCATACATGTAAATCTAAACTAGATCTTTTCTTCTTGAAACCATATCTACAACTGCTTTAACGAGATTTTACAAATCAAGTTCCTCCAGTATATCGTCGTTTTCCTCAGTCGAGATGTACTTAATCAGTTTCATCTTCGAGGATGTAACGTGTAGCCCCCCCCCCCCACCAATTTCTCTACGGATTTAGCCTTTTTCAGAGAATGGTTTTTTTTCGATCGGGGGGGCGGTCGCCCCCCCCCTCCCCCCCCCCCCCCCTTGGCTACGCCACTGTATGTGACTATGTTTCCCAACTGAATTAAATTGTCAAGTATTTTGAAATCATTTTGTACTCAAATATCTCAAGTAGATATGTACGCAAAAAAGTACGAGATTGTTCGCGGGGCACCGTACTTATACGGTCGAACCAAAAAAATATTACAGTTATCAGCCGGAAATCAATTTTTAGCTGGTGTATTATTACAGTGTTTTCAAGTCTAAAGTATATTTCACGGCTCTTTCATTTAACGTGTTTTCTCTTTAGGGGCCATTCGCAAAGGATGTCCGGCCAAATGATGGATTTTCAGACCCCCTTGTCCGACATTGTCCGAATTAGAGAACCCCCTCCCCCCGGACATCCGCCATGTCTCGCAAAATTCACGCAACCTTGTATATGTCAAGAGTAAAAAATGTTTCTTACCTTTAGCACTTTTTTATAACTAAATGTGAATACAAATTACAAAAAGAGTTATAAATGCAGCGGAAAGCTATTATTTCACGACACCGTTGATTGAAGGAAAAAATGAAATAATTTTTATTATTATTATTATTATTTAAAAATATTTTAAAACGGTAGCTCTTCAGGGCTCGTAGGCACCTGTTTTTCAAGAGACCGTTTATTACAGTATTTACAAGCTATATAAATATAATAACACAAATATACACACAAAAACAGAGAAAACATAACAAACTTAATAATTGCATGCACTACATTTGTATCTAAAAATATCCTATCCTATTTAAATATTTACAAAGTTACCAAAAGGCCTCAAGTGCCGTCAAGAATACGTTTAAATTTGTTAAGGGGTCCTGCTACCTGAATTATTTGTTCGCGAACCTATGATGCATCATCGGCTCTATCTTATTATGGTTTAATGCATATGCAACATGCCATATATCATTTTGAAGCTTATAACATGCTCTACACAAATATTATCACAGATGACCTCCCAAGAAAAAACTTAAATGTATGACAACCTTGCAAACCAGAGAAGTGAATTTTCAACTTTCTATATTTAAAATCTATCTAGTCAAAATCTAAGCATCCATACTTGATGAATTTAAGTTGAGTAATAGATTACATCCTTGTGAACAAAATAATGGATGCTTTTTGTCTAACACTCTATTTTGTTGCCATGGCAACAAGTATTAGGTAAGGATCTTACTCATCAATACCAATTTTGGTGTAGAACATTCAATTTTGATCACAGTGTAAAAAGCATCCATTAATTTGTGCAGAAACATCCAAAGAACAATCTCAGAAAAAATCAGCAAGATTGCTTAAATACTCTTTGAGAAGATAGGATTTAAGTAACGGCTACTAGCCAAAGTACGGTTTTTGGGAAAACGCCATTTAAAGTTAGTAAACAATGTTGCTAGTGTTTTCTGATGTTTGGGTGCAATGTACCTGTCCAAAGTCAACACTTATCATTGCAAGAATGTCACAGTCACTTTTCCTGATTTCTACTGGCAAATTGAGCCAATGGTGCATCATCAGTGTCATTAGACTCATCATTATGAGCAAATCTGGTTATAACGGATAGTCATTTTCATCATCAAAGTCATCTTCATCATCACCCACCGTACCAAATGGCATACTTGGCAGAATCATCACCAGGATCCTTCTTTGCTGATGTACACTCTGAGCACAGCTTCAACTCAAATTGGAAATCAAGCACTTCACCAGTTTTAACCGAGATGACAAAACCAACCCCGATATTAGCTGTGTATCCTCGTTTGGACCACGTACCATCATAGCTCACCGCAATCTCTGCGACATCAGTTTCATCAGAGCGATGAAGTGAAAACACCTTGTTTCACGCCTTCTGTGACTGTTCCACAACAGCTTTCCTGAGTAAACCATACTCCTGTTTGTGTTCATGGTATTTTTGGGTTTCCACACTTGGTTGTTGTTCCCAGAGGTTTGAAGCTCGATCTTGACGTCGCATTTGGAACACTCTACATTGATCACAGAGCTATTCCCAATCTACGAGCCTCGTCTTCATTTTATACTCTCAACTCTCCTCCAGATGCCAATTTATGTAAAGGCTGAAATGCACTGACTAAATTTGACAGCTCAATCAGTCTATAGCTATGTGGCCTCATCAAAATCTTCGCTTCTTTCATTACTCTGACTCGTTACTTTTCATACAGAAGCAAGCACTGGTGTACACGCTGTTGTTTGAATTTGATTTGTCAACATCCCATCGACTCTGGCCACGAAATTGCCGCTTTTTTATACTTTTGGCATTGCAAAGAAAACATAATCTCTAAGAGACTATTTTCAGATACCAACAAGCAACAAAATAATATAAAATACAAACAAAGTGTGAATCTTTGATGTGTTTCCAGCTCTATATAGCAATGTTTTCGAACAGTGAAGAAAAATGGGTTAGCACTATTTTCCATCCAGCAAACTGACCTGGCGTCATTTTCGCAGGTGTTAAATGGCTATGTAACTAACCCAAACCCTACCCCTACCCTAACCCCTAACCTCAATCCTAACTCTAACCCTAACCGAATTAATGAAAAAATCCAAAAAGAAACGACTTTACAAAATCGATAGGGCGGTTTGCTGGATGGAAAAAAGTGTTCACCAGAAAAATGTGGTCTAGAATAGCTATGCGACCAGGCCTTAACTAGTTACCAGTCCCTCAGGTTGTGGATTTACATAATCAGCAAAAAAAAATTCAAACCGCCCACAAACAACCAAGAAACAAGGCAATACAAATAAAATACACTAACCTGTTTCCATGGCAACGTGAAAAATGGTTGCCTACCTTTTCAAAAAAATGAAATTCTGTGAGAAAGCAAAGTTCTACCAGGCCTATTTTTGCTTTCACAGACATCTACACATACTAATGATGATTTTAAGACCAAAAAATTTTTTTTGAATTTTTTAAAATTCTTTTGGTAGCAGGACCCCTTAAGGCTAATGCCTTTTTCTTTTGCTGTAGTTGATAAGTCACTCCAAAGGGATGCAGCTGAATAACTGAAGCTCTTTTTCATAAAATTTGTTTCCGGTTTTCCAAGATCATAGTTGTTATTGTTACTTCTTAAGAGGGCCCTGAAGGGGTAAAATGGGAACTGGGATTGATCTATTTTTAGACTGGGAAAATGGGATTTGGGTTGCTGGGACTGGGATTTGGCCAC
>CACRXK020008792.1:0-20205 GCA_902702795.2 Paramuricea clavata | reverse complement strand
GAGGGTTTTGGGAGAAACAAAGGTCCGCGTTCTTTGACGTTAGGGTTTGTCACCCCAACGCGGAATCCTACAAAGACCTGAGCCCTCAACAGATATACAGGCAACATGAAAACGAGAAGAAGAGGATGTATGCCCAAAGAGTGATTGAGATAGAACACGGAACGTTTACACCATTAGTATTTACAACGACTGGAGGCATGAGTGAAGAGTGCAAGAGGTATCATAGCAGATTGGCCGAGCTCATAGCAGCGAAGAAAGGCGAAGACTACTCTACGACCATGTCCTGGATACGAGCCAAGGTCTCCTTTGCCATCTTGCGGTCAGCTCTACTTTGTCTCAGAGGGACTAGAGCACCTAGGAGGATAACAACGAAATTCAAGAAACGGACTTCGAAATAGACAACTCTCGTGCCAAAATTTAGGCTTAGACTTTTACCATAAATTCTTACTATAACATATACTATAACATACTACAACAATTTAGACTCACTTCCTTGTATATACTAGTAATTAGTTATTAATGTAGTAGGATTATTTTATAAATAAATTATTATTATTATTAAAATTATTATTATTATTATTATTGAAATTATTATTATTATTATCATTATTATTATTATTCGGTTTCAGAAACCGAAAGATTATTAAAAAAGATCGATCAACTCCCTCTACATCCAAGATTCAAATTGGAATTGTATGCAAAGTATCTTTTACCTAAAATATCATGGCACCTCACGATCGCCGATATCAACATAACCTGGGTTAAACAGTCATTGGATATGATATGTCATAATAAATTTAGAGAGTGGCTTTAAATACCCGCAAATGGTACTTTGAATATCCTGCTTCAAGCTAAATCTAGATTTGGTCTTAATATTATTGATGTTTCGACAAAATTCACTCAATGCCAAGTTATCCTAAGAAACAAATTGAAAAACTCTCAGTGCTGTGACATCCGCTCTGTATATAACGAAACAAGTAAACACACTAACACTCAGTACGATCGATACCAGAGTGCCAAGGACGTCCTCAAAGAAATACGGGAACATAAAATCGGCAATATCGTAAATAACTTCACATCCCAGAGTCTCGTTATTAAAGCAATGTGGAAGGAAGCGTTTGCAGAAAATGTCAAACATTGGCAATCGTCTATAAACAGCTTGCCGAAAAATATCTATAATTTTACAACGAGATACCTCAACAACACCCTACCGACCCTAAAAATATGTCCTTGTGGAAAAAACAACGAACAGCGGATATTGATGGCTTTGCCAACCCCTCGGTGATCACTGATCTGGACGATCGACCCTATATGTTGGTCTTAAATAACACCAAAGATACAATATGTGTAATTGAGTTAACCGTAGGCTTTGAAACTAATATAACCAAAAATTGCAAGAGAAAAGCTGCTCGGTACAAAGATATCTGCGGGTCCTTGAGACCTCGTTTTAGAAAGGTTAAATATTTCAATCTGTCCATGGGAGCAATCGGAATGATCAGCAAAGAATGTAAAGATTTCTACAAGTTTTTAGACGAAGACATGTTATTGGAGGCACCACAAAAAACCTACTTGGTCAAAAAGTTTATCGGATGTTGTATAAGAACTACATATTATCTGTTTTGCATGAAAGACAAACAATGGGACACACCTGAACTTCTATATTGGGAATAATGTAAATGTAAATATAAACAACGTTTTTAATTAATCAACTGACTTTTTAAAACCTTCTTGTACCATAACGTTACCAAGATGCCTATGTAAAAATAGCGAGTGTTGGTGGCATTTATTCTATGTATATATGTATATTTTTAGTAATAAAATCGAGTTTCCATTATTATTATCATTATCATTATCATTATCCTTATCCTTATCATTATCATTATCAATATTATTATTATTATATTATTATTATTATTATTGATGAATATTTTAACAGGATAAAAACGTCAGTTATATAAAAATTAAATAATTAATTACAAAAACTGCTATCAATGTTTGTCCTGTAAAGTCTCAAGAATAACAAAAATAGGTAGCCAAAAAGTTAATAAATAAAGCCTAAAAATTACATAATTATATAAGAATGGACAAATAGGATAAAATATCTTACAAATATAATATTTACAAAGTTAAAATGTCTTGAAAGATAAACAATTTCAAAATCATAGATCTTCGTATTGTTGCTGGTAATGAATTAAACCGTTTTGCTCCACCGAAGTAGAAGCTCTGCTTAGCTAATTCCAGCTTAATTCGTGGCAGTTTAATAGAAATGCTGTTGTTTCTCGTTTCTTTCTCATGATTAACCATTTGAAAATAATTGTCGAGTGTATCATGTTCAAAATTCTTCTGGAGACACTTTTCTACCATAGAACAAATTTGCTATTGCACCAGTTCTTTGGTATTCGGAATAGATTCGGTGCCAATCACCTTGCACGCGCGTCTCTCAAACGATGTAAACTTTGCTAGTTGAGAGTCAGTAAAAAATTGTTTTGATGGTACTACTATAGGTTAGAATTGGTAGTGTCATCATATTGTAGATATCAATAGCTGACGCTGCTGTCAAATTTCTGCGGACTGATTGGAGTAAACGAAGACGACCGCTTGCTCTCTTGTATGATCGGTTGAAATTTTCATTCAATGACATATGGTTATCTATCACATTTCCAAGATACACATATTCAGTCACGAAGTTTATCACGGTGTTGTTATACGTTATATTTAGGTTTTTCTACTTTTTCTAAGCCTTTGCGACGTTCCAAAAAGCATTACTTCCGTTTTGTCCTTCTTCTGGTTCAAGAGGAGTTCGTTATGATAACAATAATCTCTAATCAGATTCATATCTTTGTTTAAAGCATCCTCAATATTTTGCGCATCTTTATCAGCATATAGAATTACCGTATCATCCGCATACTTAATGATTTCAGAATTCTTGACTGATTCTTTGAGGTCATTGAAAAACACTATAAACATTAAAGGACCCAAGATGGATCCTTGCGGCACTCCAGTGGTAATAGTGCTTGGCCTGGAGCAATTGTTTTGCATTTCAACCAACTGAGTTCTATTGAATAGGTAATCTGTAAACCAAGCAAGTTCAGGGCCTACAACACCATACGCAGGTAACTTGTCCAAGAGAATACAATGAGCGATAGTGTCGAACGCCTTGGACAGGTCCAAATATACACATCCAATGAGTTTTCCGTTGTCCATTTCTTTTCGTATTTTATCGCAAAACAATGTGGTAGCCAGCTTTGTAGATCTGTTTCTACGAAAACCAAATTGGCAATCGTTCAACAGTTTGTTATTCTCCAAGAAGTTGTAAAATTGACGGTGGACTGCCTTTTCCAGAATCTTGGAAAATATCGGAAGTATCGATATTGGTCGAAAGTTCTCTACTAGGTCGGAGTCACCAGATTTGAATATAGGCTTCACTTTAGCTGATTTCCACAAAGCTGGCACCGTACTTGATTTGATTGATAAATTTATTATATGTGCCAGGGGTTTTGCAATCACAGTTGCACAGTCCTTTATCAAGTTTGGAGGGAGGTCGTCGATGCAAATTTTTTTTCCGTAGACAGTCGGACTCCTCATTGATAGTCGGACGCATCATTGATCCGCGTCCAGGCCTCCGCGCGTTATCGATCGATCCCTTCGTACCCTGCATAACCCACTGGACGTATACCATATGTCCATCATTCCGCGTTGTTCCAGTCTTCGACCACGTGTAGAAAGATTTTCTTCGCGATGCTATAGCAAATCTACAAACTTTGTTTTTCTGGTTCCGAAAATACTCAAGAACTCGGTTATTGCGAATTAAAACTATATACCATCCTAATTGAACAGAATCAGTATAAGATAACTAGCGTGCAAGGAAATATTGGAAGATTCAAAGCGACCATCAAAACCACTTTCCACAAATAGAAGTATTGTAGAATACCCGTCCACTAGTAAAATCATATCATGTAGCCCAGCCACATTTCACTGGATACGTATATACCAGACCTTATTGCCTGGTTCTAATATACACAAACTAATTACTAAGACAATATTACGAATTGATACTATAAAAGAAATATCATGCAAGACTTCTAATGTTTAATATTAGTATGCTTAATATGCTTTATAATATAAATTGTTTTCTTCCAGCAACGCTAATTAATCATAATCTGTCAAACACCAATGTCCGGTTGTGAGGAACATATTTACATATTACACCACATTTAACTATTTAAGCTCTCTATAGCATGAGAATTTAATCTATTAATGCTAACTGTCGCCTTGATCTCAAAATAACTACTTGACTGCGTATCCGCTAAAATATAGAGCTACCTATAGTATGAGAATTTGATCTAATGCTAATCTAACTGTATGCCTCGTTCTCAAAATAACCGACTTGACTGCGTATCACGCGTATCCACTAGAATATATAGAGCTACCTTTAACACTATGACAATTTAATCTATTAATGCTAAGTCACTGTATGCCTCGTAGCTACCTTTACCACCATGGGATTTTAATCTATCATTCACTTACTAGACTATGAGACTATCAATGTATTTATTATTAATCTATTGACTGAATAAATAGGATAGGATAGGATAGGATAAAACTTTATTTGACTACGCTGGCCACTTCAACCATAGCTGCTTTCCAAGTGGGGCGTAGATAAATGTTACAAAAATATATAAAATACAAAATCACTAAGAAAATTAAGAACTACGAATACAAATACATATTACAAAACAAATGGTATACAAAACTCAAATAGCTAATTCGTCAGACTAACAGAGGAAATATTTCTATTGAAAGAATTTAAAGATTCGCTGTTTCTTACTTGTTCAGGAATGCTATTCCAGATTTTAACCCCACTATATCGAAAACATTTTCTGCCATACTCGGTATTTGGTCGTGGCAGAAAGAGAGACGAATTTGAACCTCGTAAATTATAACTGTGGATATGGTTAGAATTCTGGAACATTGATGAGAACCTCGATGGTGCCAAATTATTGACAACCTTAAACATGAGACGGGCCATATTATGTTTTCGCCTTTCTTCCAAGCTTATCCACCCTAATTGATCGAGGGCCAGTTGAGATTGCCCAGGCTCATCTTTAAAGTTCATTATAATTCTAGCACATCTGTTGTGAAGTTTTTGTAGTCGTTCAGACTGGCCTCTATTAATGGAATTCCAAACTTCACAACAGTATAGTCGAAATGGGGTTGGACAAGACCATAATAGACCGACTTCAAAGTATCAGAATTAGTGAAATCCTTTCATGGCACTTATTCCAGAAGATATTTTTTTTAGAAATTTGGTCAATATGACTGTCCCAAGTTAAAAATTGATCAATTTTGACTCCAAGAGTTTTTGTAACTTGAACCCCTTTAATTGGTTCATCTCCAATAAAAACACGCGGTTGTTCTTCTAACGTGTTAATATTGTGGCGTGATCCAATCAAAAGATATTCCGTTTTGACAAGGTTAAGAGAGAGCCTGTTCGATAGAAGCCATTCTCTGATATTATTGAGATCGACATTAACGGCCACCTCCGCTTCCTTAACTGATTTACCGGACACTGTAATGTTAGTATCGTCGGCGAACATGCGTGCTGTAGAGTGTTGTAAACAATTCGGCAAATCATTGATATAAATTAAAAACAGAAGTGGACCCAAAATTGAACCCTGAGGAACGCCATATTTTAGATATTTTAGTGTGGAAAGTTCCCCATTTACTTGACATTTCTGAGATCGATCTGATAAGTACGATTTGAGAAGCATAAGAGGCGTGTTCTTAATACCATATAACTCTAGTTTAGCCAGTAAAATGTCGTGGTTTACCGTGTCAAATGCTTTTTTTAAATCGAGAAAAACGGCAAGATTATACAAACCACGATCCATATTAACATACCACTCATCAGTACAATCAAGCAAAGCAGTGGACGTGGAATGAAAGCGCCTGAACCCAAACTGCTGTTCAGACAATAAATTATTGGTGGTAAAATATTCGTATAACTGCTCATACAAGATCTTTTCAAATATTTGCTGATGACCGGCAAAATTGATATTGGCCTATAATTGTCTAAAACGGAGCGTGAACCCTTCTTATGAAGCGGTATAACTCTAGCAATTTTCCATTCAGAGGGGAAAATTCCCATCCCAATAGCAGAGTTAAACAAATTGGTCAAAGATGGTGTAATTACAGAAGCAGATTTTTTTAGAATTTTAGCCGGTATTTTGTCACATCCAGTAGATTTAGAAATAGACAAATTGTTAAGTAGCCTAAAAACCTGTGATTCGTTAGCAGGATGCAAAGTAAATTCCAAACTAGTATTTAGATTATCACTCATATGCCTGCCAAAATTTAAATTCTGAGTGTGTTCAGAGCAGGAGTCTCCAATTTTACCACCAATACTTGTAAAATAGTCATTAAAACAATTAGCCATTCTCATAGGAGAAGTAATTGTATCATTTCCTAGCTTTAATTCGTTAATCATTGTGTCCTTCTTATTTCTCCCAAGGATATCATTAATCGTCCTCCAAGCCTGTTTTGGATTGTTTTGATGTTTGTCAAACTTGCTTTTGTAGTAAACTTTCTTAGCTTCACGCATTGCAATGTTGACATTATTCCTATAATGTTTATACTGGCTCCAATCTTCACTTAAATCCGACAAAATTGCTTTTCTTTTCAAACGGTCCCTTTCAAACATTTTGTTTCTGATATTCCTAGAAATCCATGCCACAGATGTTTTATTTCGTACCCGTCTTTCCCTAACCGGGGCATGTTTATCAAGAACAGTTATAAAAAGATTTTTCCAACATGCCCATTTATTATCAATATCAGTTTCTCTGTCAACTAAATACCACGGTAAGTTTATAAGGTCGACTTTGAAATTCTCAACATTGAAATGCTTGAAGCTTCGAAATTCGACTTTTTTGCTAGCGTGAGGTTTAAGATATGAATTAATTTTTCTTACTACATAAATTAAACTATGATCACTCACTCCCATATGAATTACATCATGAAATGCAATTCGCTCAGGACAGGAGGTAATACAAACGTCTAGTAACGTAGAAGACGATTCCGTAATCCTTGTAGGCTTATCGATTACTTGTGTAAGTTGATAAAGTTGCATGATAGAATGTAAGTGTTTAGCAGAAGAGTTGGACTGGTCTAACAGATTACAGTTTAGATCTCCTAATAAGTAAATTTCCTTATTCTCGTTATCGACATTCTTAAGAATTAATACATCGTGTCCATGTTTGAAAGGCATAGCTTAAAAAGTCTAAAAAGTGGACGGGTATTCTGCAATCGCTCCGAAAACAGTTACAAAAAACAGTTGCAAAAGTAAAGAAAAGCAAGTGGAAATGGCGAGCATAACTTAATAAAATATGTTAGATGTCATCACCACACAAGATATGAAGTCACAATCTGTCCTGCTCAGATTTTGACATCTCAACCAAACAATACAATATTTTGAAATCACCAGTTGCGTGCGCAAGACACACTGGGAAGGCGCATCTGATAAGAAGAGTATCCGCTGAATATTTTGTTTAAGGGCGCGGGTCAATGATGCGTCCGACTATGAATGAGTGATGCGTCCGACTATGAATGAGGAGTCCGACTGTCTACGGAGAAAAAAAATTGCGTCGTCGATATCAGTAGCTTTACTTCACTTCAATGATCGGAGTTCTTTCTCAAAAAGATTGTAGAAACGAATGAAAACTTGAAAATTTCGTTCGTACGTAAAGCTTGTGTATTATTGTTATGACGCCAAGCAAAATTCACCAAAGGAAAAGCTTTTGATTTTAATTCTCGAGCAACATTAGCAAAATAATGGCCAAATTGTTGCACCTTGGTATGCATGGTATCATGATTTGAAGTTGAATTAGCTGAATTTGGTTTGCTTGGGAAAATTGATTTAATAGCTTTCCAAAATTTACGTGGGTTGAGGCGAGTATCATTTAAAACGCGATGATGGTAAGATGCTTTCGCTTTTTTAACATCGTTATTGCATTTGTTTCTTTGCTTTTTATATTCCCGCCAAATGCTTTCGTCGTTCGATTTTCTAGCTCTCCTTAGCAGTTGATTACGTTTATTCATTTCCTTCTTAACAGTGTCATCGAGCCATTCGCACGGTTTACCTTTGACACGTTTCTCGACAATGGGTGCATGATTATCAAAAAGTGCTTTCATTTGAGCAGTGAAATAATCTACCGCAGCATTTACATCTGAGTTGTTTTCCAAAATTCGTGACCAATTAATATTCCAGGCGTCATTTACTAAATTCACTGGGTTGTAATTTGCATAGTTTCTACATTTAATGGTTCGGTGCGGGTACTTACAGGAAGTTAATTTTACGAATGCAACTAACCATATCATGGTCGCTGAGGGAAGTTGACACCACACTGACATACGGTAAGGTGGAGTGTCTGTTCGAGAAGACAAGGTCAATAACATGCGAAAGATTGTAATGGAGAGAATCGAACAGTCCCAGAAGAAACAGAAACATTGTTATGATTCACGAAATCGTGCATGCTGGAGCAAAGACTTTACCATTGGAGATACAGTACTTTTAAAGAACTTTAGAGCTCGAGGATTAGACGAAAAATACGTTGGGCCGTAACTGGTTGTTGATGTTCAAGATACTAGCTGTGAGATAGAGTCGCTAGCCAATAAGACAAGAAAGACTGTTCATGCGAACAATTTAAAACGATTTCCGATTGACTATGATATTGCCGGATCAGGTTTACGAAGAAAGTGAAGATACCGAAAGTTCTGAATGTGACTTTGACGAAATTGGTAATAAACTGCCGAATCCTGAAGAACGCCAGAATGTTCAAAGAAATGATGATGGTGCCAATGTGATGCATGGTCACAACCTTAGACGCAGTCGAAGGGTGCCAGATCGTTATGGAATACCTGTTGTGGATTACTGAACAGATAAGTTAAACACTTTATAGTAATTGAATGTTACACGTTTAAGACAGTGTATTATGAACCTTATTGATTGAACTGTTGAACTATTTTATATGTACTTTTATGTTGATTTTAGTAGTATAGTCTTTAATTATGTTGATATTAGGTGGGGGGAGTGTGAAGAAGTGTCTTTTGGGGTATGTAATTTAAGTACCTTTTGGCGTATGTGTTTTAGTAGTATGACTGCATGGCGAGAGAGACAAAAGTGTGTAAGTTTTATAGCTGAAATAATTGTGAGATCGTGAGAGATATTTTGTGGAGAAGTTGCTTGTTTGTGAAATGTTATTAAAGAACATTATGTAAAGTGTTCAGAGTGCTTCGTTACAACACATTCGAAATCTCACATTGAGCATAAACAACAACCAAAACAGGAGTCCTTTTGAACTATTCACTAGTAAAGCACCAAGAAGAAATCATCTTAGAGTATTCGGTTGCACAGCTTATGTAAGGAAAATAAAAGTCAACTTACGAAAGCTCGATTCCAGATCTGTGAAAGCAAAATTCCTCGGTTACGATGACAAGAGTACAGCGTACATTTTACAAGAGTTTTCTACAAAGAAAATCATCAAAGCCCGTAACGTTCTCTTCAAAGAAGCCCGTAACGTTCTCTTCATTCTCAGCAAAGGAGAATTCTAGACCAGAAGAGTCATTTTTGGAAAGTCCAAACATTGATCTTGACAATGAACGTTCAAATGATCAAACCACCGAGAAACCGGTCGAAGATAAAGTGGAGGAAAATAGAGAAGTAATCACAAATACACATGATCAATTGGAAGATGAAGAAGAAACATCAATTCCAAGAGCAAATAGAAATAGACGACCTCCCGAAAGATATGGTAACCCTTTTACTTTCAAAACAACCCAAGAAGAAACTGTCACAGAACCAAAAACGTACAAAGATGCTGTAAGTTCAACACAAGCTAAATATTGGAAACAAGCAATGCAAGCAGAATTCGAATCGCTTGAGGACAATAACACTTGGACACTTGTTCGAGAACCAAAAGATAGAAAAGTTTTACCTGGAAAATGGGTATACAAAGTCAAGTATGGAGCAGATGCTCAAATTGATAAGTACAAATCTAGATACGTAGCAAAAGGTTTTGCTCAAGTCAAAGGCTTGGACTTTTCCGATACTTACGCTCCTACATGCAAACCAGAGACTTTCAGATTATTGTTAGCAATAGCAGCACAGAAAGATCTACATCTTGGTCAAATGGATGTAAAATCAGCTTATCTTCACTCAACCATTGAAGAAGAAATTTATCTTGAGCAACCCGAAGGTTTTGTCAAGCAAGGAGAAAACGGACAGAAACTAGTGTGCAAATTAAATAAATCCATCTATGGTCTTAAGCAAGCAGCAAAGAATTGGTATGAAGCACTAGCAAACCTCCTCGTCAGCAAAGGTTATCAGCGAAGTCGCAACAACTATTGTCTCTTTGTAAGGAAAGAAACAGATGACGACATCATAGTAGCAGGAGTCAACGATGAAATCATTGATGCAATCAAATCGATGCTGACAGAGAATTTCAAGATGGACGATCGAGACACTTTACACTGGTTCTTGGGAATGCGAATTTTAAGATCGAAGAACATGATCACAATAGATCAAGAGAGATACATTGAGAGCGTTCTTGAACAGTTCAATATGAGTGATTGCAAGCCTATGGCAACTCCTGGAGAAGTCAATCTCAAGTTAGTTAAAGCCAGCGGAGAGTACGAATTAGTTAACCCGAAGTTATATCGAAGTCTAGTTGGATCCCTTCTATACATTGGGAAACAAACACGTCCTGACATTCTTCATATTGTCAACCAATTGTCGAGATTTCTTGAAAATCCCGATATGTCGCATTGGAAAGCAGCAAAACACGTCTTAAGATATCTTAAAGGTACAATTAATCTACGATTAACCTTTCTTAAGAATTCCAACGTTAAACTTATGGGTGATTCAGATTGGAATGGTGACCTGAACGATCGAAGATCAACAACTGGCTACTACTTCAAATTTGAAGGCGATGGTGGAGCTATAAGCTGGGAAGTAAAGAAATAGGCGACAGTTGCGTTATCATCTACAGAAGCAGAATATCAAGCTATGGCAGCAGCAGTGCAAGAAGCAATCCACCTTAGAGCACTAATGGAAGATTTTGGTTATCCTATAAAAGAACCAACCGATATTGGAGAAGATAATCAGCGTGTATCAAGATGTGTCATAATCCAGTAATGCACAAACGATCGAAACACATCGATACAAAATTACATTTCATCCGAGAAAGAGTTGAAAACGAAGAAGTAGGAATCCACCACATCCCAACTGAAGAGATGACAGCAGACATTTTAACAAAGTCTTTATCGCGTGTTAAAGTAGAGAAACATCGTTGTGTTTTATTAGGGAACTAATCCAAGTAAACCAGACTCATCATAGACAGTGTGAAGCTGAGTCTGAGTGGGGGTGTTAGGATATACTAGTGTACATATGAACATATAAGGATAAATTAGGACCATTGTTGCCATTCATTGATAAAGAATGACACGTGAGTACGTGATATCGACGTTTTCTTTAATTTTCATTGGTGTATGTAAAAAAATAATATAAAGCGAATCGCGCATGCAGTGATGGTGACTACGTTTCACTAACCATTGTCAATTGACAATATGAATTACCATTCTAAACTACCTATACAACCTATGCCCTTACCAATACCCTTTTTCCAATCGAAAAAATATTAGGGGAAGTTCCAAAAGTTTCAATCAAAGATCTCTAGTCATTAATGAGTCATTGAAAATATTTTAATTTTAACGCTAATCAACATAATGAAATATCAGCTCATACCTTTCTCCGAATCATCATTTATTTTCCGATCAGATTCTCCTGCTTGACTGTAATTCCTAGAATCTCCACATTCTGAATTCTTAGAAGTTTCATAATTTTCATAAGTTAAATTTGAGTTAGCTTCTACAACAGCTCGAGTTTTAGTCGATTTTGTGTCCTCTTCAGCAACTGTTGCTTTATCTTCACCTTGCTTTCTATCAGTATCTCCTTTCTCTGTTCTCTCCATGCGTACTATAGAAGAATTTTAAATAAGACGTCAGAATTCTTGTTTAGTTATTTATTTACTAGAAATACATGCATTAAACGACCCCTCGCTTATATTTTCCAAACATTGTTTCAACATGAAGTATTCGTAATTATGCCAACACTGAACACAGGCTTGCGTTGTCACGTCATGTTAGTCATGGCAACACGATAGTTTTTTAAACTTTTCGTATACAAACCTACAAAAAACAGATGAAACTTGAACACTTTTAAATAAAAATGTAGGTATATTATATTATTATTTTGCTTTCTATCGACTTTATTTTAATGCAAAATTCAAAACGAAACTCTATCTAAACTTTTTTTTAATGTGAATTGAAATGAACTGCTTTTTGCCGATATTAAGCTAATATACTCTTCACCTTATTACTCGCACTTTGAAATAAAATAAATTTAATTCGTACAGGACGCTTATGAACATAATTTGCTTTCCCTTTTATCACTGATGAACTTCTACAAAACCTGATTTAACTAAGAGACTTTTGCATACAGTACAAGGCATGGGAAAGATTTGAACAACAAGAACAAAGTCTATATGATTTAATAATACAAAGTCACACATAAACAATGGAAACAAGCTTGCCCTATACTTTAGGATTTCTCATACTATTAAAATCAATTCTTATAAATGTTTACGTTTAAAAAATGAAAAAAGTTTTAAAATTTGTTATGTGAAACGATTTTCCAGGCTTTCCTGGCAAACAGCCATATTTTGAAATCAGTGAGATGACCACCCACGCACAGTGACCCACGCCCGCAATCATTGATGAAATCAGGATGAAATTTAGACTTCGCTAATGTTTTCCTTTCCCCGGGTGTAAATAGCCGGGTACTCTCGCTCCGTGCTGCGCCGTTGGCTCGGGGAAAATTCGTGTTATTGTTTTAGATGTGCATCTTTTAAAGTGCGATCAACGCCAAATATAAGTTCTGGTATGCGTAATATTTGGATCATTATGAGAAGAAACGTGATCAACTTTTTCACTGTCAAAGTTCCGGATATGAGGTTATTATAGCCGTTTTTTATACAAAAACAAAGGAAAATTGATTTGAAATATCCGGAAATTTTGACAGGGGAAAAGTTGATCAAGATGGGATTTTGTATTATAGAGATACATTACATTTTTTCTTCGAATGACCCAAATATTACCCATACCAAAAGTCATATTTGTGGTTAGTCACGCTTTAAGTGCATATATCTAACTCGCGAAATCAAGTCATATATGATTTGAGAAAGTGGTTTAACAATGGAATTGATCAAATGGCTTCTTGAACAATATAAGTAATTAGGATTAAAATTTATGCAGGTAATAGCTTGTATAAGGACAACCTTACATGAAATCACGAACATGATTATACTATACTTTCTTACTAACTTGCACATATCATCGATGCATAATCCATTGAATTATAGCTTCTGCATTAAACAGTAAATTATATTATTATATATCAATAGTCAAAGTCGCATTTTTCTAGTGTTTTATTGGTTGAGAGCATATCACGTGAGAGTGACGAAATTAGGCTGTCTCCCTCGCAACAGCGCGAGAGGGAGATAATACGTTATCGACCGGCGAATAACAAAAAAAATCACGTGCGCCATCACGTGAAGGTGCGACCTTTGGACATGCCTAGTACGTAATTAAAACTTTCGCTTCTTATAACTGCAGTGTAGCCAGTGTTTAATATAACGTTTTAACAATAAAATATTTCGTGTCTTTACGTTCATTTGTTCTTTAATTTGTTGTTTCTTTGACTATTGATATATAATAAAACACTTATTTACTGAGACCTCGGGAAAGCAGTGTGTTTTGTGGACCCTCGACCGTCGATGTTTCGACGGTCTCGGGTCCACAAAACGACATCGACGGTCTCGGGTCCACAAAACACACTGTTTCCCTCGGTCTCAGTAAGTAAGTGATAAATGTTAAATTATCTAAAATAAGCTCAACTCGTCCATCTTTGTCTCAGTGAGACCATAAGAACGTCCATTATTGCATTAAACATGGTTCCATTAACCACTGAACAGAGAACATTAGTAATCAAAACGTTTTACGAAACAGGTACCTTGCAGAAGGCTTGCGTTGCTTTTGGATTGATTAACTTTGCATAATTAATGTAGCTACTTTCAATTCCCAACGCCAACGGTGGAAGAATGTGATTTCGTCCGACAATTTTTATTTGACGAGTATGTGGCCATTTCTCATCGTTATATACGGTTTAAGAAAAGTATCATAGAAAAGCTAAATAATAGCTGTTTCGTCCTATGTAAAAATTAAACTGTTTAGTTAAGTTTGTGATGCACAACAGTCTGTTGAATTTCCGTAGCGTTTTTTTTTAGACATCCTGTATATAATTTGACTATTAAACAAGACATAAATAAAATGTTCTTGTTCATGCTCCATTGAATTTAGTACGAATACAAAGAACTATATAATTGAGTTCAAAGACAATATATATTATCTTCTTGCATGTAAACGCTGTCTGAGATATCGACGTTTTCTTTCATTTTCATTGGTGTATGTAAAAAATAATATAACGCGAATCGCGCATGCAGTAATGGTGACTACGTTTCACTAACCATTGTCAATTGACAATATGAATTACCATTCTAAACTACCTATACAACCTATGCCCTAAACTAATATCCTTTTTCCAATCGAAAAAATATTAGGGAAAGTTCCAAAAGTTTCAATCAAAGATCTCTAGTCATTAATTAATGAGTCATTGAAAATATTTTAATTTTAACGCTAATCAACATGATGAAATATTAGCTCATACCTTTCTCCGAATCATCATTTATTTTCCGATCAGATTCTCCTGCTTGACTGTAATTCTTAGAATCTCCACATTCTGAATTCTTAGAAGTTTCATAATTTTCATAAGTTAAATTTGAGTTAGCTTCTACAACAGCTCGAGTTTTAGTCGATTTTGTGTCCTCTTCAGCAACTGTTGCTTTATCTTCACCTTGCTTTCTATCAGTATCTCCTTTCTCTGTTCTCTCCATGCGTACTATAGAAGAATTTTAAATAAGACGTCAGAATTCTTGTTTAGTTATTTATTTACTAGAAATACATGCATGCAACGACCGGTAGTCAATTTATCCCGGGCGTTCTGTGACCCCCGTCCGCGATCATATCAGATCATGTCAGCGGCTCAGCATTTAGCATTAATTAACACAATTCGAATTCACGCGCGAATTATAAATTAAAGATATTATTTTAATTGAACATAATACACTTAAAAAATAAACGTGACCTTAACTCTAACCCTAGTCTAACCGAAAGGTATTGTATAAAAGCAATCTTAGGCAAAATCTTAAAGAAAAAAATATGAGAACGAAAAACAAAACATTGGTCATGGCGGGATCGAACCGCCGATTAGCAGCTTGTTGGCAGCATGTTAGATCGCACGCAACGCCCTAGACAAACACGCCACCGGCACTCACAGAAATACAAATGCAGAAAATCTAAATATATATATATAGTGGTCACATATATAAATAAAACGATCCACTCACATTTAGTATAAAATATTGTGATGGTATGGCATTTATTGTTTTTCTAGCCACGTCAAGAACCACAAATTTCCGAGGGGTTAGTTTGTGAATTTTCTCGGAAGATGTATTAATTTGCATGTACATGGGAATGTATTTTTAGACAAAATAAACTATAGTATAAACCAGTCATATTTGTTCTTTGATGGTAAATACGGTATATAAATTGGAATGATGGTCCATGTATATCTGGAAGTATTTCCACTTTCTAAAGTTGTAAAATTCCTTTGGATTTTTGAGTAAAACCTTCGAACTTCCGGCGATGTTAAGGCCCTGTCACACTATTGCGTATGAGAGAAACGTATGAGAAGCGTATGAAAATTAATGACATAATTTTCATACGCACAAAAATCCTTTGAAATGCCAGCGTATGAGTACCGTACATCTGGCGTACGTACCTCTAGCGTATTCAGCGTGTGCCTAGAGTATGCTTATCGTATAAAGCATACGTCCGATACGCACAAAATTTTTGAGCATGCTTAAAAAAACTTTTCTGCCTCGCCGTATACCAGCGTATGCCACCGTACGCGACCGTGCTTGAAACGTATACAACCTATGCCTAACGTACCCCTAGCGTATGTCAGCGTATACCGGCGTATGAGTCGGATATTTTTCATACGCTGGCACTGATATGATCGCGGACGAGGGTCACCGAACGCCAGGGATAAATTGACTACCGCAACGACCCCTCGCTTATATTTTCCAAACATTGTTTCAACATGAAGTATTCGTAATTATGCCAACACTGAACATAGGCTTGCGTTGTCACGTCATGTTAGCCATGGCAACATGATAATAATTGTTTTTTAAACTTTTTGTACAAACCTACAAAAAATAGATGAAATTTGAACACTTTTAAATACAAAACTATCAATTTATAAAATATATAAAGTATTAAGTATATTATTTTGCTTTCTATCGGTTTTATTTTAATGTAAAATTCAAAACGAAACTCTATGTAAAACTTTTTTAAATGTGAATTGAAATTAACTGTAAATTGAACATAACACAAATTTTCGAAAAATCACAAAATTTGCCAAAAAATTTACTTAATTTTAGACAAAATTGACATAATTTGTCCCATTTTTTTTTATTGCAAACCAAAATTGCCCGACTGTTAATCGAATATTGCCCGACTGCCCAAAAAACTGGGGGGGCTACCGCCCCCGCCCGGTACGCCTAAGAGCATGCGGAATCTGTCAACCAACAGCCGTTTGCAACATCAAAGAAAGCCTTCTCCTCATAAATGTCTTACAATAAACCTTTCTTATTAGTATGGCGTCATCATGCATAAATTATTTTGTGACGTCAAACAAGTGTGATAAACACTACGTACGGGTTCGATTTTCATGTTTGCTTTGTTTTGTTTTGAAAGGTTTTTCTCCAGGAAAACCCATAAAAGCGGTAGGTTTTCGCTAATTTTATTTACAGTTTAAAGGTGATGTAAAGTCCGTAATGTAAACAAACGCTTTGTTTACATTTTGAACTCAGTGCTACAGTTGTAAAATATGATTAGATATATATTATACTGAATTTTTAACACTCTTCTGGTTCGCTATGCTTGTAAATTAACGAGTGAGGTCGCACTGTTTCAAAGGTTGTTGCTGATTGGTTCATAGGTGTAATGAGGTGGTCGTGGTGGTCGGCCAATCATATCGAGTTCTGATAAAAGCTTATTCAAACATTAACTAACACATTAAATATTAATTTATTGCTAAAAATGGGGCAATAATAGTGAAAATGAATCGTCATACACTTTGATATCAACATAATTACATTACACTCTTGGACATATTTCATTCGATTTATGAGTTTAATTATAAATGCAAGTGGATGCTATGGTCGACCTAGCAATGCATTGATATTGCTGAATTATAAAGGTTAATACTCTATTTTTTAAGAAATTTTACAATGTACTGAATCTAGTAAGGCTAGTATAATATATAGTATAATATATATAGCAGTTGTGGTAGTGTGGCAGTAGTGTGGCAGTAGTGTGGCAGTAGTGTGGCAGTAGTGTGGCAGTAGTGTGGCAGTAGTGTGGCAGTAGTGTGGCAGTACTGGTAGAGGTGTAGAGTAGCAGTTGAGGTGGTGGCGGTGGTAGCAAGCCAATAGTATTTGTGATATATATTGGTTGTTTTAATATTAATAATATTACTCTAAAAAAATAAAATTTGCAGGATAGTACAAATACAATATATATGCAGCAGTAGCAGTTGAGGTAGTGAGGCGGTGGTGGCAGTGGTGGCGGTGGTGGCGGTGGTGGCGGTGGTAGCAAGCCAATAGTATTTGTGATATATAATGGTTGTTTTAATATTAATAATATTAATATTAATAATATTACTTTAAAAAAATAAAATTTGCAGGATAGTACAAGTACAATATATATGCAGCAGTAGCAGTTGAGGTAGTGAGGCGGTGGTGGCGATGGTGGTGAAGGTGGCGGTGGTAGCGAGCCAATAGTATTTGTGATATATAATGGTTGTTTTAATATTAATAATATTAATATTAATAATATTACTCTAAAAAATAAAATTTGCAGGATAGTACAAATACAATATATATGCAGCAGTAGCAGTTGAGGTAGTGAGGCGGTGGTGGCGATGGTGGCGGTGGTGGCAAAGGTGGCGGTGGTAGCAAGCCAATAGTATTTGTGATATATAATGGTTGTTTTAATATTAATATTACTCTAAAAAAATAAAATTTGCAGGATAGTACAAATACAATATATATATGCAGCAGTAGCAGTTGAGGTAGTGAGGCGGTGGTGGCGATGGTGGCGAAGGTGACGGTGGTAGCAAGCCAATAGTATTTGTGATATATAATGGTTGTTTTGATATTAATAATATTGCTCTAAAAAAATAAAATTTGCAGGATAGTACAATATATATGCAGCAGTAGCAGTTGAGGTAGTGAGGCGGTGGTGGCAGTGGTGGCGATGGTGGCGGTGGTGGCGGTGGTAGCAAGCCAATAATATTTGTGATATATAATGGTTGTTTTAATATTAATAATATTACTCTAAAAAAATAAAATTTGCAGGATAGTACAATATATATGCAGCAGTAGCAGTTGAGTAGTGAGGCGGTGGTGGCGAAGGTGGCAATGGTGGCGGTGGTAGCAAGCCAATAATATTTGTGATATATAATGGTTGTTTTAATATTAATAATATTGCTCTAAAAAAATAAAATTTGCAGGATAGTACAAGTACAATATATATGCAGCAGTAGCAGTTGAGGTAGTGAGGCGATGGTGGCGGTGGTAGCAAGCCAATAATATTTGTGATATATAATGGTTGTTTTAATATTAATAATATTGCTCTAAAAAAATAAAATTTGCAGGATAGTACAAGTACAATATATATGCAGCAGTAGCAGTTGAGGTAGTGAGGCGATGGTGGCGGTGGTAGCAAGCGAATAATATTTGTGATATATAATGGTTGTTTTAATATTAATAATATTGCTCTAAAAAAATAAAATTTGCAGGATAGTACAAGTACAATATATATGCAGCAGTAGCAGTTGAGGCAGTGGGCCAGATGGTGGCAATGGTAGTATGGTGAAGGCAGGGCCGTTCCTAGCGCGATAATTGGGGTCGGTGGGGGTGTGTGTATATTCATATATCCGTGTTCTGCCAAGGCCTCGAAATAAGTGCCAGTCACTGACCGGTAAAAATTAACAGTTTGACCGGCAAATATTGTCGCTTGGCGGACATACGTGACCGGTAAATTTTTTAATAAAAAAGTACGTTCAAAAATGGAGCAGATTTTTTATTTCCAATTTTCCAAGGAAGCGTATATGTCCGTCTACAGTGCAGGCAAATAAGGGCGGCAAAGTGACACATTTTGTCATACATGCAGATATGATATACCGCAAGCATTGTACCTAAGGGGCGGATCATTTGCTTTGGGGAGGGGGGGGGGGTTTGGAAGATTTCAAAAAAAAACTCCTGCAACCTAAGGAGAAAGAAAGAAAAAATCATGCAGCATACAATCGAGAAAAAAAAATATCATGCAAAAGAGAGCGCTCAAAAAAAATTCCTGCATGTAAATCTACTGAAGCTTTTCACTTCAGTATTGTATCCACTGGCTTGAAAGATTTTGCTTTTTTGAGCAGCTAGCACAATTTGCTTAAAAGAACACTGGGTGAACAGTGGACAACATCACAGGGATTCTACCGCCTTTGGAGCCTCTAACATACGATAGCCAGTCGGACATTCCCTGGCAAAATTGTTGCCCTTTATATAATAAACAGAAAAATACATGGGCATAAGCGTCAATCCTGGGGGGGGCCCAGTTTTTGGAGTGGGGGGGGGACGAATATCTAATTATCCTCCCCACTTTTTGACATGTTTAATGAAATTTTGTTTCTTGGTTATCTAAAAACCTAATGCATGGTATGCTGTTCATCAAAAATTGTGATTGAATAAGAAGTACAACGTATGATCTTTCTGTAGCCGCTGGGAGCAGGTACTGATATCTCATATGTAAAATTGTAAATACTTAAAAATAATTGCGTCTTAACTGTCTCGTCTAACCCTACAAGGTTATTACAGTTAGCTTGCACCTTCATATTATGTAATATTTAATGAAGAGAAG
>CACRXK020008791.1:9451-20207 GCA_902702795.2 Paramuricea clavata | reverse complement strand
AACGATCGCTTCCGTCCTTATAGACCAATTTAGAGAATATGACGATCTCAAAAATCTGACCGTGTTTCAAGCCACGCTTGCTACCCCCTGGATCCGCCCCTGCGCACTATACATCTCTCTCAACACGCTATCTCAAAATTATTTCACAATCACAATAACAACTACCGGTATATTCCGGAACTTTTCGAGAGGGTTCAGTTCGGACTCGCGCGTCCCACGCGTAAACATAACATAATAGTTTCGTTTTTTTCACAGTGACCCAGTCTTGTTCATTGTTACTTGCATCTTGCACAATTCAACTGTTTTTGCCCCATTTCTTGTACCCATAAAGTTCTTTTAAATAATCTAGTAAAGTTCAAAATCATTCAGTACATTTAATTTAAAATTTTGGTGAAAGGGGTCAATAGATGAAGAACATATGGCCTCCATTTCATCAGCCATGAGAAAATAATTATGGCAACAAGGTTACTCGTCACACTGCATGCAGAGTTAGGCAATTTTTTTTAAAGATCTCAAGAGCACAAAAGGTATAAATGTAGGGGCAAGGGAACAAAATAATGAAATTTTGAGATTCGGGGGCAGGTTTTACGATGGGGTGCTAAACCTTTTCCCTAACAAATCCCTGACCAGCTGTAGTTGTCATGGATATTAAAAATGCTCATTAACTCACTAACATTACATAATTCTGGATAAATGCTGAAACTGATGTTTGACTATTGATATATATCCTAACAGGTTAGGTTGTTCAGATTTTAGCTTTGTCAACCTGGCCATGGCCACTCTGTTATTTATACAGTATTAAATGGTTCATTTAAATAATTTCAGGTCATTAAATACACGTTTCTCGCAGCGATAAATCAATATTTTAAATAATAATCATGTGAAAGTAGAACTTTACTGAGGGTCTGAGTATAGTATTATAGGCCATAGTCTGGCCATGTGTTTCTCAATATTTAAACTACAAATTCAGCTAACTATATTAACATACTGTCTAAAATATATTAAATAGCCTTCGAAATATAGCCTATATTTCATGGAGCTAGTCAGTGTAACAAATAATGGGAATCTGCTAAATAATTTGTGACAATAAAATACTTCTAAACATTTTATAATTCATACTGTACCTTTTACTTGATGGAAATCATCGCAAATTTCGAAACATCGCCTCCTCGGCGATTTATATGATGCGATATAAAAGAAGATTGATGTACATTCGACGTGTATATAAACGTAACATGTTAAAAAGAAAGATGACAACAAAAAATAAAAGAATATAAATAATCCGCGGCAATTCAAGTTCTATTCGTGAACTTTTCGTCGCCCCCCCTGTCTTTAGTTCCATAAAGCCCGCTAGGCTAATACTCCAAGAATCTTGGAGTATTTGCCTGACACGTGACCAGCGTTTACCAGGGCCTCGCACGCTTTGGCGGCCATATTAAAAAATCGGGCGGGCAGGCCCTGGGTACGAGGTTGGCGTCAACCCTGCACTATTATGCCTTCACATGTCCCATCCGCCGTACGAAATTTAATTAAAAAACACAACATTTTGCTTTTTATTCACTTTATTATACTACAAGGATCTTAAACACATTCTGTACATACGTTTTCAATTGATAACATTACATTCTGAGCATTTTGACATTGGATAGAATATGACGTTAAAATGTCTACAAGTTTCTACCTGTTAAACTGGAAAATGTCGCTTGCATTTGTATCATTGCATTGTCCAAAAGTTTGCGAGTTTTTTCATTTTTGAAACCAACGATGGTCCTGCGACGAGAAAGTAAACATTGAAATATTACTATGAGTGGGGATTCACGATAGAAATACATAGAAAATATAATATTTGCTAACCAAATTGTTGCACACGACGTTGGGCGTAATGCGGTAGAGCGTTCGTCAGAATGTCGATTCGCCGACCAGCAGTCATTTCTTTTGTCATGGAAGAAAAACATCTTAAAAAGGACAATATTTCCTCTTTGCTCGTGGACAACCTTAATTGAAATAGTTGTGCACAGGTAAATGGTGAGCATTTGAGGTATTGAGGATATGTACTGTATAACATATATAAATACAATCTTCAATGAAATAAATACTAGGTATATCAGCCTAGCTCTTCTCCAACTTTGGCAGGCAGTAACGGGAACGATATAACTTGGATGTGATTTTTCTAGTAGTAGATAATTACTGCGATTATCCCAGACAAGGCTGCAATAGTCGAAATGTGGCATTATCAGTGCACTATAGACAGTCCTTAAAGTTTCCTTAACATGCCAATTCCTCAAGAAACTTTGGTAGTTATTTCGTCAATTTGATTTTTCCATAGTTATTTTTCGTCGATAACAATACCTAATGTTTTTGCTTGTTTAACTCTTTTTATATCAATACCGTCAAGACTTATCTTCGGATCGTCATCAATTTTCGCTAACCGTTGCCGAGAGCTAATTATCATATATTCTGTTTTTTCTTTGTTAAGAGTCAATTTGTTGGTTAACAGCCACGTATGAATATTTTCTAAATCAGAATTTAACTGGTTTTGTATATCTTCTATGGACTTCCCAGATATTGTTAAATTTGTATCGTCAGCGAACATACTAGCTATTGAATGAGATAGGCAACTTGGGAGGTCATATTAAAATGTTAGGGTTTGGAATCCAAGTGAGAATATATACACTTTAAGACCTAACCAGGAACGACTGCGAAAAATGCAGCACAAGGTCCTCTGGTAGGAATCGAACCTACGGCCCTGCGATTCCGGTGCAGCGCTCTAACCACAGGAGGCCCAGGCTCGATTTGCCCGCGCCCGCCTGTGCCTTCCTTATAACGAGGGAAGGACGGAGACATTGAGACCAAAATAGCCCAGACTTGGCATATGTCACACGAAACTATCCTCGATTTTTCGCTTTTAATGCACTTCTTTCACGATTAATCGATATCCCCTGCAAGAATGATACCGTATAACTCTCAAAACAACGATGCTTTAATCAAAGAGCTTAAAATCGCTCTGAAATCAGTGAGGGAATAACAAAATTCTGCCAAAATATATCCTCGTGCTGGGTTTGCTGTGCAAAAAACGGAAGTCGTTGAACAACTCAAAATACACTCAACCCTGATTGGACAACGAATATCAACAAACATTTCAAATTTTTTTAACAAACACAATGTGAAATACAATTTATTATACATATTAACGTACTACAGTCATATTTACATGCAGTAATATTTACACTTTATAACGTTTGTGAATAGTTTTGATTGAAATTATTACAGTACTGTTAAAAAATTTTGAAATGTTTGTTGATATTCGTTGTCCAATCAGGGTTTAGTGTATTTTGAGTTGTTCAACGACTTCCGCTTTTTGCACAGCAAACCCGGCACGCGGATATATTTTGGCCGAATTTTGTTATTCCCTCACTGATTTCAGATCGAATTTAAGCTCTTTGATTAAAACATCGTTGTTTTGAGAGTTATACGGTATCATTCTTGCAGGGGATGTCGATTAATCGTGAAAGAAATGCACTAAAAGCGAAAAATCGAGGATAGTTTCGTGTGACATATGCTAAGTCTGGGCTATTTTGGTCTCAATGTCTCCGTCCTTCCCTCGTTATAAGGAAGGCACAGGCGGGCGCGGGCAAATCGAGCCTGGGCCTCCTGTGCTCTAACCAACTGAGCTACAGAGGCCAGCTGTTAAGCTGTGACCGTAAGTTCATGTATATATAGATAATCGGGTGTGCGGGTTGTGATAAGGTGGACTTCATGACTTAGAGGTTGTTTACCATTTACATGGAAAACCCATCCGGTTTGAAATTGTGCTAATGGTAAGCAAAATTTCGAATAGAAAATCCCATTCGGATTATGCACTTTCCATTTAGAGTGACTAACCGGGAGGCACTGAAGGGTTGTATACCATTTATATGGAAAACCCATCGGATTGAATTAAATCGCAAAGAGCCTGGAACTGGTGAAAAAATAAAAAAGATGTAAATGGAACAAAATTTACCGGTTGAAACGTTCCAATCGGTAAGAGAGGACAACCTTTTCAAACAAACCGTTCATTCCAGAAAATTTCCGGTTGGGCCGTCGAAATATGCTTGTTCCATTTACTTTCCGTATGGAATCACCGGAATTTCCATGTAAATGGTAAACAACCCGATTCTGCACTTCACTTGGTGGAATTAATATTAAAATGTTAGGGTTTGGAATCCAAGTGAGAATATATACATTTTAAGACCTAACCAGGAACGACTGCGAAAAATGCAGCACAAGGTCCTCTGGTAGGAATCGAACCTACGGCCCTGCGATTCCGGTGCAGCGGTCTACCCAACTGAGCTACAGAGGCCAGCTGTTAAGCTGTAACCGTAAGTTCATGTATATATAGAAAATCGGGTGTGCGTGATGTCATTGGGAGGTCATTTACGTAAAGTAAACTTGGGAAGTCATTTAAGTAAAGTAAAAATAATAACGGCCCCAAAGTAGAACCTTGTGGTACACCACAGCGAATAACACGTTCCTGAGATATAGTACGACCAATTTTGCACACCTGTCGTCGATTTGTTAAGTACGATTCAAACCAGCAAAGAGTATTTTCACTGCACCCATACAACTTTAGTTTTCTAATTAGAATAATCATGATTTACACAATCGAAAGCTTTTTTAAAGTCTAGGAAAATAAGTCCATTTAAATATCCTTTGTCCATGTTAATAAACCACTTGTTAGTAGAATTTAAGCGATGTTTCTGTTGAGCTTTTCTTCCTAAAACCTGCTTGTTGTTGTGTGAGTATGACTCTTGTTTCCAGAAATGTTGACAATTGTTTTGATATAAGTTTTTCAAAAACTTTAGCTACAACTGAAAGTACTGAAATTGGCCCATAGTTATTGCACTCTAATTTGCTTTCTGATTTAAAGATTGGTGATATAATTGCGACCTTAAAGTCGTCTGGAAAAACACCAGTCAACAGCGATTGATTAAATATTTGAGTTAAGCTAGAGGTTATCACACCGGCCGAGTCTTTTAAAAGTTTAGGTGATATTCTATCATGGCCCGTAGCTTTGAATGAGGATAATGCTGAAACTATACCAAAAACCTCGACCTTCGTTAGATTCTGTAATTCAAATGTAGAGTGATTCTCAGGTTTAATATATGACTCGGGTGTACTTGTACTTTCTGGTTGTTTTTGAGCCAGAGTTGTTCCAATTTCATTGAAAAAGTTGTTAAATATATTTACAATAACTTCTGGCTCCTCAATCACTTTATCATCAACAACGATCTTAGTTATATTTGTTGTCTTGGACTTTTTGTTTGTAATTCTATTAATTGTCTTCTACATTTCTTTTGGATTTTTAGCAGTATTATTAATTATGCTCGTAAAATATTCGGTTTTAGTCTTTTCAATCAATCTATTTAAATCATTTCGAGCTCTTTTGTAAGCATCATGTAAATTGGAAGATCCAGTCTTGACCAATTTTTTCTTAAGAAAATCCTTGCATGTGGTAGATATGTCTCTTAATATTTTCTGTAATCCAAGGCGCATACTCACTTCTTACTTTGCGAGTCATTTGAGGCGCATGCATATCAGAAATTAATAGAAACTTTGTTTTCCATTCCTGCCATAGTGAATTATGATCAGGAGATTGGCTTGATTGCGTTTGAAATATCTTATGTAGGTCATAACAAAATGCATCTTTGCTATAATTTTTGAATTGCCGTGTACTTATGAGTTTTGGCTCCTTACGAGGAATTGTAATTTTCCGGCATATATAAATTAAGCTATGATCAGTAATTCCTAAATGCTCAACTCTTGATGCAAGTACTATTTCCGGTCTATTGCTAAAAGCTAAATCAATAATAGTCCTGGTCGTTTGTGTTATTCGCGTGGGTTGCTTAATGATCTGTTCGAGTTGAAATAGATTTGCAAGATCAACTAATTTATTTGTTTGCGAGTTCAATTTATCCTTCTCCAGAGACCAATCACAGTTAAAATCACTAATAAGTATTATTTCATGTTCATGTTCATGACACTTCATGTTCATTTTTCGTGTTCATGTTGTTGACACTTCGTGTTCATTGTAAATTTTACTTACATATGGTATCCAATTGAACAAATAAAATGCAATCAATGAGTTGAAAATTACGGCTATTCTTTAGCCTGATACGATTTGTTTACGCTACATTAAAAGTAAAAACTTTGTTGGCCTTTGAACTCAGCCAATCAGAATCTGGTGAGTTTAACTATAACCAATCAGAATCAACTACCCAGAACTGGGTAGCGCAGCTGGAAGTTGACAAGAAATGCCACAAATTTTCACAGACTGTGATAATTAGCATAGTCACAGTCTGTGCACAGGCTACTACTGTACAAACCTGGCAAGATGATTTATGGCCATAACAGTGGAACACAGGGATAGCTAAATCAATCCTGGCAAGCATATCTTGTCTGTCATTTTTCTGAAAAACATATTACAGTAATTGCTTTGTGTAGCTCATTTTTTCAACTCTAAAGTAAACAATAACATACACTGGACATTTTTATCCTATCTTCAAGTGAGATGACAATGTACAACCTGTGTCGTATGTAACTTTGACATCAGTGCTCATCACAATGAGTCAAAAGACGTTCAATCTCATATACAGAAAATGCAATCCTATCAAATAGAAAAAGTGAAATTACTGTAAAATAATCATTGTAACATGAACATACATGCACAAATTTAATTGGCGGAATCATATAACGATATCACAATATCTCACTGTGTATTTCCCACTATCTCACTGCCTCCTATATAATAAACTGATGTACAAATACAATATAAATATACATTACACATAAATAACATCTAACCTTTCTCCATGTTTAATGCTGATGAATCCTTTGGGATATTCATGTCTGCATACTCTGCCAAACATTCCTTTTTCATCAAAAAGATTATTTCTTCCCTTTGACCTCAACATATTATTTACCTCACCAGATTTAAACTCACTACAATCCTGGATAAAACACAAGCAAAAGCACATGGCTTCGTATTATATATAAAATAGTATCAACTCATATGTAAGTCAGCCATAGTAAATGATCATGCAATGCTAATTAATACATTTTGCTCTAAATAGTTTTAAGACAATATATTTCTCAAGGTTTGAATAATGTAAATCATTTAAAATTTGCATAGCATGACCAGTTGACATGGCTGGCTTTGCCACTGGTACGACTATGGTCCTCATCCAGATAACTATATGAGTATGACGAACAATAAGGAAACAACTAATTAAAAATGCAGTTTCTGATAACAGCAACGGGATTTTCACTACACATATCATTGCTAAAGGAAAATGTAGCAGTACTGCATAGAGTACAATGTCATGTACTTGTATGACAACATAAATACTTAGGACAGAAATTCTCACTTAAGGCCAGGATGTGTTCACTTGACAAACTCAATAACAAGTTAGGGGCCATTCACAAAGGATGTCCGGCCAAATGATGGATTTTCAGACCCACCTCTCCCCCCCCTTGTCCGGCATTGTCCGAATTAGTGACCCCTCCCCCCGGACATCCGCCATGCCTCGCAAAAACTCACACCCTTGTATATATCAAGAGTAAAAAACTTTTTTTACTTTTAGAACTTTTTTATAACTGTAAATGTGAACACAAACACATATAAATTACTAATTAAAACAAAATCTAGTGTTAACCGCATAGTCAAAATGCCAATTTCACAATGGGAAGGACTGCTCAAAATAGAGGGAAAAAGAAATTTGGTTTTGAATTTTTTAAATTTCGGACATCCGGATTTCTAAAACCACCCCTCCCCCATGTCCGAGTTTGTCCTGAATTTCCAAACCCCCCTCCCCCCCCTCGGCTCGGACATCCTTTGTGAATGGCCCCTTACATTAAAAGTTGAGCAAACTTTTCTCCCACAATTTAGGCTTACCCAAAAATGTATAGCAAACACTTAGTTAACAGTATTACATATACATTGCACAGATGTGGTAATTACATTTTACAAACTATTTAAAAATTATTTTATATTTCTTTATGCTAGTTTACACTCACAGTAGGTGGTTCTTTTGCAGTCTTGCTATATTGTTCAACAAAATTATAAACATAATTTTGATCTGCAAAGAATGTATCACCATGCCTTGGGGGGAAAAGGTTTGCACCAGGTTTGGGCTGGCTACGCCACTGATCGGTCTGACTCTGGTCCTCCCCCCCAAGTAGGGACTTAGCCATTCAGCTGGTATTTGGATAGCCAGCTTTATTAAAGTTAAACGGGCCATCAATGAAACATAAATTTGTAATGCACAAGATAATTAAGTCCTTAATTACAATTTAGTGATCATTTGTTATGTATTCATGCAAAAACTTCACTGCTCAAATACCTATTCACAGTAGGATTTAGGGTGAACATATCCCCCCATCAATTGTTTTATCCAGGGGCGGATCCAGCAAGGTTTTTCTTTTCGGTTTGTGAGCAGCCGAGTATTTCTTTATAATTCTTTAGGGAGTGGTGGGAGAGCATTCAAATGAATTGGCTATTGACCAGGGCCAACAGGGGTGCGCACCCCTGCGCACCCCCCTATAAATCTACCCCTGGTTTTATGGACCAATATAAATTCAAAAATATCTGGAAGAGTCAATTAGGACACAGCTCAAGTGTCAGTTCATAGCTAAGACCTATATATAATATCTATTGGCATATCCTCAAGAATGTATTTAATATCATTTCGATTTGTCAAATGGAAAGAGAAGCAAAGTCCCTGGGGAAAAAATACAAACAGACAAAATAATATGTCTCTAATTGTAAAGTACTAACCTGGGGGCAAAGAGGACATTCATTGCTTAGAGAATGTTCACCAACAAATGGTTTCATAGTCTTAAACAATTGCTGATTGTACCTGAAAAAAATACTATTAGGTAACAAATTTAAAAAATTTCTAGGGTCTGCAAGCATACTTAGGCAGAATTGACGTTTTAGAGGGATGTCCAATTGGATTTTTCTCACAGTGATGAACAAATTTATTATAATATAATTAATATTTGAGAGAAAATTTGATGAAAGTTATTGTCATTGACATCATGAATTACATACCCATTTTGGCAGCATTGTGGATTTGATGCTTGTGATGTTACTCTGAGTGTATATCCACACCGGGCAAGCTTGAAAAATATGCCCGACCACGGTGGGAATCGAACCTACGACCTTTGGGATACTAGCCCAATGCTCTGCCAACTAAGCTACGCGATCTGGTCGGTTCGAGTATGTGATATTTCGGAACAGAATCTAGTTCCTTCGACATCAATGTTATCTAATAATAATCATGAGTACACAACGCCAACACAGAAAAAATCATATTACTAGATTACATTGGTATTGAAGGAACTAGATTCTGTTCCGAAATATCACTTACTCGAACCGTCCTGACGCGTAGCTCAGTTGGCAGAGCATTTGGCTAGTATTCCTAAACGTCGTAGTTTCAATTCCCACCGTGGCCAGGCATATTTTTCAAGCTCGCCCAGTGTGGATATACACTCAGAGTAACATCACAAACATAGTAAATGTGTAACAGAGTAACATCACAAACATAGTGTGTTGTAAATGACCCGAAATGTGCAAATGTTGCCAAGAACATATAATTGTCATGCACGGCGGCACGAAATCATCGCTAAATTGGCAACAATTTAGACAAAATAATATAGTTTCTACTAGCCAAAATATCGCTGAAAGCAGTTTTAAAATGGAACATACAAAATGTGAGATATGGATAAAATAATTGTAGCATTTAAAAGTACGACGGCTCTTCCGAAGAAAACTCGACGTGCGTAAATTCGTTAACCATTCGTTATAGAGGATACCAATATCTATATTTAAAATATTTTTGTTTACACACCTATAATTTCTATTACCGCGTGGCGGCCATGTTTGATTGTATAGTCCAAGCATGCTCAGTAGCAATGTCCGCAATTTCTAGCCATGTGGCAGTGAGTGAATGATCTACAATATCCTTGAACATTCGTTGAATCGAGCGAGATGCCGTAATATTCTGATAATGACAAAATAGAGTAGCTTACCGGTATTGCAGCAAACAAAAATTCAAAAATGTGGATCATATAGCGCATTGTAAGTCTGATGCGCAAAATTATCTCTATTTTTGAATTTGAAACATTACATAGAATCTTACCGCATTTGGAGCAACCACGATAATTGAAAGTGATGAGGTAGGTGGAGAACTATATCTAATAGGCCTCAGCTGTATTAATAGGCCTCTACTGCAGATATGTTGAGCGTTTAGGCACCAAATTGACATGGCCTGATATTTCGAGATCTGCGCCCGCCATGTATATCTAACTAAAAGAAGTTTTAACTAAAAACTAAAATTTTTCTCAGCTTCCACCTAAAGTGGATACTGTTCTTTCATTTACTGTAATAGATAGAAAGCGATATGCGGGGTAAAATGATTCACAAACATTTTTTTCATGCAGAAAAGCAGGGGGCGGCATATTTTTCAAAGTCATGCCTGCATGCCTGCCGACGGATACATCCGTGTAGGCAGAGTAAAATGTACTCTTTCGACGAATACTTATAAGTAATAGCATAGAAAGAGGCGAATTAGCTATTAAAACCTCCCGCCCGATGAGGGTCGTTTAGTAAAATTCCCTTCGGCGCCGCTCGATGAGGGTCATTTAGTAAAATTCCCGAGGGCCGAAGGCCCGAGGGAATTTTACTAAATGACCCGAATCGAGCGGCGCCCAAGGGAAT
>CACRXK020008790.1:10022-20208 GCA_902702795.2 Paramuricea clavata | reverse complement strand
AAGTCAGAGGAGGTCGGACAAGCAATTAGCGAGTTGTCACGTGAGCTCTCGACCAATGAGATCGCTCTATTTTCCATCGTGTTTTCTGCAGAATTTGGGCAGAAAAATTTGTATTCGACGGAAAATAAATCGAGAAAAAACATTAATATTAAAATTTTTTGCAAAATGTCAAGTGTAGTAGTACTACGGCTAAAGATCTGGTGATATCTGCAAAAATCTCTAAGGTAAACGTTATTTTCAATGTTATTTTGATGTTTGAAGTTAGACGACTCCCCGCGACGTGTTGACTCAAGTCTAAATATGTTTACAATGTTTAAAATGAAATATCTAGAATTCCCATGGTTCGATTTTCCTCATTTTTGGCAGTCGTCAAGAAAAACATATAAGCTTTAAATCTGCTGGAATGATCCCGGTGATCCCCCGGCAGTTTTCGAGATATTGGCCATTGAAGCGACTATTGTCAACTCGACGCTCGCTAAAATGGCGTCTAATACCTTGGAAAGAATTTGCGCCATCAAAGATTATATTTTCAATGAATTTTTGTTAAAGTGTTAAAATATTATTTAGAAGACTTAGGAGTTGTTTCAATATTTTTGTAGAATTTATATCTGTTCGATTTTCAAAGTTTTTTTTGTCTTTGGCCGACGCGACTGGATCGTGTACATATTCCCATACGAGCTGATCGCCTGATCCTGGGGTTTTTGTTGCAAATCGAGCTGCGGAATCCTCAGCATGGACATCTCAGTGTTATAACAGCCCATTTCAAACCAGCAGAGAGCTCCACTTGTTTTAAAACAATAAAACAAGTTTTTATTGTATTATCTTGTTTCATATATCAAATTATAAAGTATCATAGGCATGTTATTGTGGTCAATTTATTGAAATTTAATAAATATTATGCATGATCAATTCCAGGAGTAACCATCCCCCCCGGAACACACCCGGGCATTTGATTTGACTGGTTACGATAGTGCAAATGCCCGGGTGCCGGGACACAACTAGGAGACTAATGCACGGCACTTGGGCAAGCTGAGAGTGAAAAATGCCCCACCCCGGGGACGATTAATGCATATCATAGGCATAGTCATTTAATAACATACTATTAAAGATGCGGTACAGTCCGATCTGCGCATGTGCACAAAGGAGCCCTCTTTTTATTATACAAACAGTTTATTTAGGTTTTTATTTCATTTTATGGTCTTGCAAAGCTTAATTGTTGTGTCTTGATAATTTATTATACTCTAGAATCATGAAAATATAAATAGTTGTTGAATAAAATTCAATATTTTGGATACCAACGTGTAAACAAAGCCTTTGTTTACATACGGACTGTACCACATCTTTAAACTGCTATGGAATATTATAAAACTTTAATATAAACATGAATCTAAGAGTGGTTAAAATTATTTAAACAATGAAATCATAAACCTGTAATAAGTTTCACAAAAGTGAAACCATTTGTCAAATCGCCGGGGTCCTCAGCGACTATAACAATACCCGGCCCCTGTGCACGTATATGACAGGCCAATTCCCGACCCCCGTGAACTGTCTATCAGGCAAATTCCCGGGGGTTTCCCGGGGGGGGGGGGATGGTTACTCCAGGAATTGACTTGTGTATTATATAAATAGACATCTTCTTGCTTTATTGTTGCATTAATTTTAATCTGAAAAAATTACAAACAAAGTAGGTCAAGTGCATGGATAAATTACTCATTTATTTACTAAAGCACATTTTTACAGTTATGTACTTATTTTGCACAAGTGTACATGACAGATTGTTTTAATTAGATATAGAAAGTTATCATTTATAACCCATGGTTTGTTTAAAAAATGCTGGAAAAAATCTAAAAAGTTAGCCAATTGAAATAAATGCACTTCAATAACTTGCTAAACATAGTTAGTTGCTATTATTTATATAAAAAACATCTGTCAACGTACACTCATGCTTTTCCTACCACTTGAGTCTCCCATGCACTAACCATGTCTCTATGAAATTTTTTGGATAAAATCCTATTTTAAAAAAGTCAACCCTATACTTGATATGCTGAACATAGACATCCACAACATCTCCTGCAGCAATTAATGGGTGCGGATACTTGCATAGTTCAGAAGCAATATATAACCAACATGGGGCCATCCAGTTCCATAGTCTGGATCAATTACTATTGCACTTGGGTCCCTTGGATTCAATGACTCTGGCCGTATCCTTACATTCCCTGGTTTATCTTGTTCATGAAGAGTGAGGTATGCCTTTTCCAAATGATGTTGGTAGTGGTTCTCATGAGCAGCACCGATGCACTTGAATGGTACAGCCTGGATGATTCTTCCTCCTCATCACTAAACTTGTCATCACTCTCTGCCCTATCACCTTCATCACCTCTTTCATTATCATATCCATCCTGAACAGGCTCAAGAATTTAGCCAACAACTCAAGTAAATCTCTTTCTACAAAATCATAACGAGAAAATTATTATTTCATGCACCGTCATCTCTAAAATTAGCAATCTTACACAAAAGCACATGTAACCTCTAAATTCTTAATATACCTAACTGTGTTAGGTCTGTGTATTAGAACAACACACAAACATAGCAATATTTAGATGAAAATTGAAAAATATTAAACTACAGTTTGCACATTTAAACAACCATCCACAACTAGATGTCTAGATACAAACAGGCATCATACTCAGCAAAAATTTATAAAATATATACAAATAACAATACCTTCAAACTCATCTGAAAACCAATGTCCATCATCAATAATTGTATTCGCTGTCAATATATGATCCACATCGATTAGCAAACTCATCAGGAATAGGGTCAAACTAAAGGGTTGAATTTAATATTTGAAATATTGCGCCATAATTTGTACAGTGTATTTATAAAATAACAGTACAATATTGAAAACAGCAAAGCGGAAATTTGAAACAAGTCAACTGTATTGCATTGTAGGATACCAACCTTAAATACTTGTTTTCACGTTGATGATATACGGAGTAAACGCCATCCAACTTAGAAAGAAGAGCCTTGCTAGTTATGTACGAGTCAAATCCAACCGCGATCAGGCCCCCCCCCGGGCAACCCCCAGGGAATTTGACTTTTGAAAAAATAATTGGTCAAATGCCCGCCCGAACAGGCAGAAACCACAGTCAAATGCCCTGCTATAGGGGTAGTCCTGTTTCTGATTATTATTCAAGATTAAAAAGAACGAAAAATAGGCCAGACAGTTCTTCTTTTTGTTCAACTGGGCATATTGTATCATATATATATGATTGATATTTGTGATTCAGAAGCAATTTTCAAACTATCGAAAAGACGCAAAATAGAAAACTCGTAAAGCGCTAGAATGAACACATATTTTTAGGGAAAACTGCTGAGCAAGTTGTTGTCAAGTAGTCAAATGCCCGGCCGGGCCGTCAAATTCCCGACCGGGCTGTCAAATTCCCGCCTATACAGGGGTAATGTTAAGTCAAATGCCATGGGGTTGCCCGGGGGGGGGGGCTGATCGCGGTTGGATTTGACTCGTACATTACTATTGGGAATAACACAATTCCTTCGCGGATTAATATTTATAAAGCTAAAAGACAAGCACGTCCCATGCAATTTAATATAAGGTAAACTTGGTATAGTAACTCACACGTCATAATGAGAATCGCAACAATACAGCAATAACATTCTATTTTCACGAAGTATTGCAGCCTTACAATCTTGTCTTTCGAATGCTTCCACATTTGTTTACTCAGAAAGATGTTCACTCCACGACAGTCAAAGAGTCATTGAAGCCACGCGTGGAATTAGGCGCTCAAACCCATGATGCTTTGCGGCCTGCTTGTCCAACCTCCTCTGTCAGTATCTTTAAATTCAATTTATGTGCAATTTTGACCAAAATTCAACCGACGACTGCTTTCAAAATATATATTTATATTTATTCCGCTCCTAAATAAACTGACGTCACTTTCCAGAATTTGGAAGGTAAATTCTGATTGGTCGACGTAGCGGAATTCAGTTTGGCGCTCGGGTAAGCAGACGGTAGTATTTCGTCGCTTGGCGTAAGAACTACAACGTCTGTGAGCAGGCTAACTAAACGACTGAATTCAAATTAAAACTACAATGAAATTATAAAATTTAACGAAAATAATCACAAATTAGCGAAATATATTGCAAAATGTAGCTTATATTAAATCTCCACTCGATTGACCTATCGGCGAACTGACGGATACTAAAGTATACCTAAGGTTGGCAAGGGGTTTCAACTGATTGAATTACACACAAAAATATATCCGTAGTATTGTAAAAAGCAGAAAGAAACTAGCCCGAAAAATAACATGAACATAAACAAGGATAATTTTACTAACCTGTCTGTAACTTTTTTTGTCAAAGTACAGCTTTAAATGTTGATAAATTTACGAAAGTTTACGGTGTTTTCTCGATATTTTTCTCTGTGACTGTGCGGGATGCTCGCATAGTCACAGAGAAAAATATCGAAAAAACACCGTAAACTTTCGTAAATTTATCAACATTTAAAGCTGTACTTTGACAAAAAAAAGTTACAGACAGGTTACTAAAATTATCCTTGTTTATGTTTATATTGTTTTTAGGGCTAGTTTCTTTCTGCTTTTTAAAATACTACGGATATATTTTTGTGTGTAGTTCAATAAGGTTGAAACCCCTTGCCAACCTTAGGTATACTTTAGTATACGTCAGTTCGCCGATAGGTCAATCGAGTGGAGATTTAATATAAGCTACATTTTGCAATATATTTCGCTAATTTGTGATTATTTTCGTTAAATTTTATGATTTCATTGTAGGTTTAATTTAAATTCAGTCGTTTAGTGGGCTGCCTATGAATGGACCTCCAAATTCAATTTAGAACTGATAGAGCTATGCAGTATCAGAACTATAAAGTTAGTTTAGTTTTCATTAATTTTCTACTAGTACTAACTGTTGTAATACTGGACCACTATCGGTGAGAAAAGCAGTTTAGCACTGAAAGAACTAGCTACCCATTATCAACATCGATATTAAACTTGAAACTTTCAGTAAACTTGAAATTTTAAGTTAGTTTGGGTTTCCTCACGTTCACTAATATACACTATGTTTGTTGCTCGAGCAGAATCGTAAAAGGTTGAGTTTCAAGTCGCAGAATCGTAAGCAGTGGCTTATTTTATGGGCGACCTGCCTCGTACCCAGGCGCTATGTGTTGTTCTATGGCTGCGTGGCCTTTGCGTGGGCCGCGTGGATCAATTTGATCGATTTCGTTGTTTCCGTTTTTCTCCCTCGCGTGCCGTCCCACGTGCGCTTAATGACGTAAACAAACCAAAGCACCTGGTACGAGGCAGATGGTCGACCGCTCCTTCCCCCTCTATGGTGGCCAAGAATTGCCATAACAATTTACAAAAATTAAAAATGAATTAATGTCATTAATTCGGAAAACAAATTACATTAAAAGTAATTCAATTAAAATATAAAGTAAAACAATTAAAAAATAAATAAAATTTATTTCAAATCAAAAGTAAATTAATTTCAAAATAAAATAAAATTAAAAAAAAATTCGATGGCCTAAAACTGCCATAGACCACAACTCTTTGCGAGCTTTAAAACCTTCCCTCCCTTAAAAATGGCGGGCTATGCAGGCTATATCCACAATCCAAGATGGCAGCATTAAGCCAGAGGTTAAGAAATAACAACTGGCAAGAAGACGTATCACTCAAAGAAGCATTGAATGAGTTTGTAAGACAAGAACTTCGCCGTAATGATATACTAAATTACATGGCTAGAGATTTCCCAGACTACGCTTGGAATGTCAGAACACTGGACAGAAGATTAAGGTATTTTGAAATCTACTACACAGACATTGATGTGACAGTTGAGCAAGTTGAACAGGTCGTACGGGAAGAAATTGAAGAATTGGAAGGTCCTGGAAAGATGCTTGGATATCGAGCCATGCAAAAAAAATTAGGCAAGTTCATGACTTACGAGTACCTCGAGACTTAGTTCATGCCGTCATGTATGATATGATTGATAACGATCCTGAAGGACTCGAGGAAAGAACTCCTGGTCTGAAGAAGAGAAAAAGGGCAGGTCACTTCACAACCCGTCGACCAAACCGGGTGCATTCGCTGGACGGGCATGACAAGTTAATGGGATATCAAAATAATACCTTTCCCATAGCTGTTTATGGTTGCATTGATACTTGCAGTAGAAAAGTTCTCTGGGCAAAAGTTTGGACAAGCAACGGCAATCCAAAGTTGATTGCACGATTTTACCTGGAACACCTGTACCAAACCAAAACCATTGCAAGCATGATAAGAGTTGACAAGGGAACAGAAACAGTAGATATGGTAACTATGCATGCTTACCTACGTCAACATCACCAGGATATGGATCCCAATGAAACGTCATATATGGTCCTTCAACAGCAAATCAGGTATAGTACATACCAGGGTGCATATAGGTCACACAGAATATTTTTGGCATGAGTTTGCCAAATTACAGTACTATCTGTAGTTAATATTGGCATATCTTAGGTGCAGAATTTGCATGCACTGCACTATGGAGTACATATTACAGACAGATATTGCACAGCAGTTTGATGATTCAGTCTTTTCCATGTTTAATACCTGGTTGCCCCACAGGACACAACTCAAATGATTTAAGTTGCTCAACAGAAATTTTACCTGTCCTGGGACATTGCTCTTCATTTTTATGAACTTCTATAATTCAACCAAGAATAAATTCCACCTGTCTGCTGGCTCTGCTCTCCACATTTTGGAATGGATAACTGCATGCCCTTCAGTGAATCAGATTTTTATACATGGTTTTGGCGGGGTTTTTGCTGGGCGATTTGCAGTAGAATCCCGACTTCAATATTAACTAGAGATGCGTATTTCCAAGGGACGAATTTAGGCAATTCGGTCACTGATCTGTGAATTTGATTGAATAATTAGCGTGACAACAGACGCCATTTTAGCACGCTGTATGGGCAGCCCGTAACACCTGCAGAAAATAGGGTCGCACGGTCAATCGTGTTGAAAAAATAATAGGGGAAAAAAATAAAAATAATAGGCGGAAAAAAATAGGGTCGGTCGGGAAATGGATTGTACCACATCTTTAACCCAATAAAACCCAGTACAGATGAGCAAGTTTTCCTTGAAAAGTTTTATTTACTTGTGTGTGCAGCAAAAAAGGACATTTTTCCTTGCTAATGAGCCTTGTGCTAAAGTCAGTTATGTCCATGTCAACTTTTGGGAGATAAATGTTTCATAACATTCCACACAGACAAGAAACAAAACTTATCACAGGAAGCGTGCCTAGGAAAACATCTTTATCATACACAAAAAGGTAAACTTGTTGATAGACAATAACATAAAAACTGGTATTAATTATCAATATCACTGATTTATCGTCTTATTGTAACAACGTAATTACTATAATCTTGCCATATTATTACTATAAATGTAATTACTAAAACCTTGCCATACTTTTGGGCATGTTTAAATTATCCTTATGAACTTTAAGCAACAAAACATTGACATAAATGATGTTTATTATACTCGAATTATAATATCAAGTCATCTAAAGTGTTTGGAACATGTACCGTACATCATGACTATCATCTCTTACTTGTTAATGTGAGGGGTATAGACGTTTAGGGTTTTTAAAGTACTACCCCTCCCCCCCGTTTACTTTAGTTTAGCTTAGTTCCGTTGTGTCACATGACCGGAAGTGAAGAGAGCAGCATGCTCAAAGTTGAAAACGATAGCCTTTGGGAGAATATTTAGTTTTATATTTTAAAGCGATATTATGTGAATAAAACAAGTTTAATTTAACGTTCTGTCTTTCTTGACCGGTGTTACTATTCGATAGGAACACGGGTTACATTTTGGCGATCCTGCCACGACCCACAAAGGGATTTTAACGTTGAAAATACTGTGCAAAGATGTGGATATATTTCGTCAAGGCGTGAGTACGGGTTTATATCCTGTCGTTTTAGTCGTAAAAATACGGTTTTGAAGGCTTGTTAAATGCGGATTTTCTGTTGAATGGGACGGTGTTGGTAATGGGAAGTAAACAATATTTTTCGATTAGAAACTCCAGATGACACAAGTGAGCAAACGCAGGAAAATGAGGACGGAGTACAAACGAGTAAAACTGATTCGGAAACTGTCTCAAACCCCTCAAAAGAGCTGGTTGATAAATTAAATGTTGATTTGGTAAAAGCACTAAAGCGTGATTTTAAGATCGTCGGAGTAATTGGTGGGGACAAACAATGGGACAGCTTGTCTTTTGTCAGTCTGTCCAGACAGATTGAAACTGGAATTAAATCAGGCTATAAGGAGTCGGTGATTGTCGCAGCAGTTATTAGAGCTGTGAGTCCAAATTTGTAGCTTCGCTCGTATCTCGAGATGATAAACGATATGTCGTTACTTCGTTTAAAGCAAATCTTACGGGCCCACTTTAAAGAAAAATCTGGAACAGAAATGTATCAAGAATTAACTTCACTATGTCAAGGCCCAAAGGAGTCGGCACAGGACTTCTTAATAAGAGCTATGAACCTTCGTCAGCAAGTAATATTTGCATCTCAAGCGGACGATAGTGTTGTCAAGTATGAAAAATCACTGGTACAATCTCTATTCTTGCATGTTGTTGAGACAGGGATGCAGCAAGAATCAATACGGGCTAAGTTACGTCCTTTCTTGGAAAAACCTGGAGTTATTGACGAGGAATTAATGGAAAGAGTTAATGTTGCTGTGTCGGCAGAAACGGAGCAACAAAACAAGATGGCTGGAGTCAATAAAGGTGCTCAAGTTAATCAAGTGGTGACTAACCAGGAACCTGGTAATTGGGCAAGTCAAAACGACAGTGAAGACCCTGCCATTAAGAAAAAAAGCACAAAGTCGAAGACGAATTTGACAGCCGAAGATAAAGCAAGTTGACTGCAACTCTGGAATCGGTACAAACTGATTTGGCATCGTTAAAGAAGCAACAAAGTTAAGGGGGAGCTGATAATGGACCATCGCACAGTCGACAAAAGCAAAGGAAAGTTCAATGTGATTCATGTAAACAGTCTGGTGAACAGGTATGTGGCCATTGCTTTAAGTGTGGATCAAGTGAACATTTTGCAAGAGGGTGTAAGAAGAACCAGGGAAACGGGAAACGGCTACGCCCAAGGGACGGGGAGTAGCCCGTGAAACTGATTTGTCCCATTCTTGTACATTTTGCAAAGTGAGTGAAACAGACACTCCATTTAAACAGTATAGTAGGTCTAAATTTTTCAGATACTGTTCCCAAGCCTGCCAACGTAAACATTGGAATGAACATAAAACATTATGTAATGAACTATCAGACCTTCATGAACAAAGGTTAAGAGAAAACTTTGTTGACGATGGTGTCTATGCATGTCATTTATCCCCTAGAGAAAATGCAGTCATTACACGGTTGGTGGGGAGGAAATATACTTTATATAATAACTACAGTGAAACACGCAATTTGATTGGTCAACAGCCGTGCAGGATCAGACAATCCTGCACGGGAAATTCTGAACAGAAATTCTTGCACATAATTTTACAAATATACTCGCATTGTAAAGTTTCATTGTACGATACCTTTCGACTTTGAAGTAAGTTTCCAATTATTTAGACGTTGGTTTAGTTGTATGAATAAATTTCTGATCGATACATTGCTATTCAGTAAGTAGCAACGCGTATAAAGCGTTGAAATTCATCAAACCATGGCATGCAAGTACAACATCTCTCGCTTCAAAGTTGATCAAACGCTTCGCAATCTTCACATATTCAGGTCGAGAATCTTCAAAACTACTTTGGCTCTCTGTTTAGCGGGTTTTCCATTTCAAATTTCGTATATTTTATCGAAAAAGTCGCTGTATTTTAGCTGTATATTTTCGCAAATTTGCGATCAAATTCTGTTCACATATGTTGTTGTTTTCAATACCGTTGAGTAGCGATTCTCTGATTGGTTAATTCACGAATGTTGTGAGAACTGCACATTTAATCAGTAATTTTAATCAAGTTAAGCGTCGTTTCACTGTAGCAATTTTATAAAACAATTACAAATGGTTTCCCGTACAGGATAGCATGATCCATGCACTTGGGATGTTGTTCGACTTTCGGAAAGCGTAAAAATACACTCGCCTACGGCTCGTGATTTTTACGCTTTTCGAGAGTCC
>CACRXK020008790.1:0-10002 GCA_902702795.2 Paramuricea clavata | reverse complement strand
CCCCCCCCGTCGCCAAAAAAAATTTCGGTCAGTGTACCATTTTAGGGGTCAAAAATTTTTTCCGGACTTACCATAAGTGAAATAGAACTCTAAATTGTCTGAATCTCATAATTTTCGGACGAAAACCATCGTTCTAAATGTGATTTATCACGTATTTTTTTATAACTAAAAGGGCACTTCTGCTCCCCCTGCCCCCCTTAGCAAAAGGCAGGGGGGGCAGCCTCCCCCCCTGCCCCCCAGTTCCGGCGTCCATGGACACAGGGGCCCAAGTTTCAATTGTTTCTAGTGCTTGGCTTCAGAAACATTTTCCAAAGGCCAAAATGCAGGGAGTGGAGGAATTTCTCGGGGTTAATGAACTAGAGCTAAAAACAGCAAATGGAACTGCACTGCCATATTGTGGGTGGACAGAGATTGACTTTTCACTTCTCGGGACAAATAGTGATTATGGGTTAAAAATATCATTTTTAGTCAGCGAGGTTGTTCTCGATTTACCGGTTGTGGGGTATAATGTTATGTGGGGTATAATGTGAAATTACTAGAAAAACCGCTGTGAAGGTTAACCAGGACAAACAGACATCTTTTGTGGATGTGCTATGTTGTAGTTTAATGGATATTGAACGGGCCGAAGTTGAGGCTCTGGTGGCATTTTTACAATCGGAAAAGACCTATGACTTGTGTAACGTTAAAACTACTAAACAAGACATAGTAATTCAACCAGGTCAATCGGTAAAGATAGTTTGTTATGTTGATGTTGGCCCCTTGGAAATGCGAGTACCAGTGTTATTTGAGCCCAACCCAGAGTGTCCTTGGGCGGATGGACTAGAAGTACCAGTAACACTCACAGGTGTGTCAAGAGGAGCTCGAGTCAGTATTCAAGTTAACAATCCGAGTAATCGTGCTATTGTATTGAAAAGGAGGACTGTGTTAGGAACGCTTTAAATGGTGAGATCAATAAACCCAATGGATGTTATACAGTCTAAGAATACTAATAACAATACAGAAGAGCCTCAATGTAATGGGACGGAAGTGGGTGTCAGTGTCGACAGCATCGGGTCTAAAGAAAAACTAATGGGAAATCAAAACTCTGATGGTCTACCAGGTTAATCTTGAGGGACTGACAAACAAACAGAAATGGAAAGTACAACAGATGTTGAAGGAAGAAGCAGATTCATTTTCAAGAGAAGGTGAAATTACACAGCTATTCCACGACCTCTGTATCCAGAGGTTAAACAGTATGTTGAGGATTTACTGAATAAGGGGTATGTTCAAAAATCACGTTCATCGTATTCATCGCCAATGGTCTGTGTCAGAAAAAAATATGGGAACCTTTGGCTATGCGTGGATTACAGACAACTAAATAAGAAGACAGTAACTGATAGACATCCATTAGCAAGAGTGCAAGCGACGCTCGAAAGCCTTGGTGGTAACAAATGATTCACAGTGTTAGATCAGGGGAAGGATCGACACAAAACTGCTTTTATCACCCCGTGGAGTTTATTCGAGTGGATTCGAATACCGTTTGGGCTTAAAAATGCACCCGGAGAATTCCAAAGGTTTATGGAACACTGCCTAGAGGGTCTTAAAGAGGACATTTGCATCCCATATTTAGATGACATTATAATATTTACAAAAACATTTGATGAACACGTTGAGCATGTCCATTTGGTTATACAACGATTACGTGCCAATGGAATTAAGTTAAACCAGGAAAGTGTAATTTCTTTCAAAGGGAAGTTAACTATTTGGGACAGATTGTGTCAGCAGAGGGGTACAGACTCGACCCAGGAAAGACTGAAGCAGTAACAGTCGAAACTTCTGGGACTTCTCGGCTACTATCGGAGATATATTGAGGACTTTGCACGAATAGCAAGACCATTATTCGATTTGTTACAAGCTCCACCTGATGTGAATTCTAACTCGAGTAATGTGAAAAACAGTGTACCATCATCACAACCAATTCAGTGGCAAAGCCAACACCAGAATGCTCTCTGTGAACTTCTTGATTATCTCATAAGCCCACCTATCCTGGGTTACCCAGATTATAGTCAACCGTTTTAGTTACATACAGATGCATCACTTCAGGGAGTTGGCGCTGTGTTGTATCAAATGCAAGAGGGAAATTTGCGAGTAATCGGGTATGGTTCGAGATCCCTAAACCCTGCAGAAAGAAGGTACCATGCTGGAAAGCTAGAATTCGTAGCCCTAAAGTGGGCTGTCTGCGAACACTTTCCAGACATTTTATAATATGCCCCGAACTTTACGATCTATACAGATAATAATCCGTTAACATACATACTATCAACAGCTAAATTAAATGCAACGGGTCATCGTTGGGTGTCCGAACTCGCGGATTTCACATTCGACATAAAGTACTGGCCGGGGTGTAATAACCAAGATGCAGATGCTTTGTCAAGGATGCTTGTAGACTTGGCAAATTATCGAGAAATGTGCACGGAGGAGGTATCTAGTGAAAACATCAAGGCTGTAATTACGGGTATTACCGCACGCTCTAACACTTGTCGAAGATCTTCCGGATATAACGATTTTCTAACTAGGGCGTAGATTGAGCATCGGTAATGATGAAATTCTCAAGGCACAAAAAGAAGATCTGTCGATCGGTAAGGTACGATCATTCAAGCTCGAGGGGCGCCGCCCATCCATTCAGGATGCGAAAAATGAACTACTCAATACCAAGACCCTGTTGCGGCAATGGCATAAACTTAAGATTGGAAAGGATGGATTACTACGTCGCGAAAGCGGTCCATACACACAACTCGTTTTGCCAAGAAAATTTCTCCCTACGGTTTACAAAGAACTGCATCAGGATATGGGACATTTAGGAGCGGAGAGAGTGGTACAATTAGCAAGAGAAAGATACGTATGTTTTTGACAAAAAAAGATTTAAACATAGTTAGACTGCGAATGTCTGCAAGACAAGCTATTTTACACACACGATTCCAGAGAGGGACAATACGGTTGAAGAAGGACGACTGGAAAGCACTTGTTTTACACGACGGAACTTTAAGTACGAGAGAAGGATTTTCACAGTTACGAGTACGATTATGACTAACAAACGACACAAAATTAGAAATATTTAAATCGTAAAATCCATTTAGCAACTTAAAGAAAAATGTCAAATCCTTGATCTCTCTGTCGTATGTCAACGGGAGAAGATTTAACATCTGCAATCGATCCCTATATGTGAGGTCCCGAGTTTGGAGGATCCATCTTGTGGCGCACCTTTGCACTCTCTCCAACAGCGTTTTGTTCTTATACTGCGACGGTGACCAGACTTCTGCAGTGTAACATAGCTGGGATTTTACCAGGGAAAGATACAATGTGCGCCGAACATTGCAAACTGTTAGGAGGGGACATGTTCTTCGTAGTAGACCCAGCATTATATTGGCCTTTCTAACAATCCGCGATATATGCGTGTTCCAACAGAGGTTACTTGTCAAAGTGATCTCGAGATCAACTTCACTGTTCACGCGTTTCAAACCTACAGAACCAAGATGGTAATTGGCGATGAGCGGCCTTCTACGGCGGGAGATTGTCATTATTTTGCACTTAGAGGTGTTGAATGTGATGTTTGAATCAACGCTCCAAACTCCGGCGCACGATAAGGCGGTCTGGCAAGCACTATCCTCGTTAGACATTATAGTCCTGTATAGCTTCGCGTCATCAGCGTACAGTCCTGTTGATGTTGCTTGAGGAATTGCGTCAGTGGGATCATTATTGAACAGAAGGAAAAGCATGGGACCTAAAATGTTTCCTTTTGGGACGCCAGAGGTTACTGGCGACCATTCCGAAGCTACGCCTTGGACAACAATACGCTGTGTATGCCCACATAGGTAGCTACTGAACCAGTCGTAAAGGTTTCCCGATATTCCATACATTCTTAGTTTCATTAGGAGAATGTTATGATCAACCGAATCGAAGGCCTTTGCGAAATCAAGGAAGATAACGTCCGTCTGGATATTATTGTCGAGTAGTTGTCCGATTCGATGAAGAGTTGTCAGAGGCTGGGCGACACACGAGCGACCATGAAGGAATCCGTGCTGAGCGTCATTTATCATGACCCGAACATGATCATAGAATCGAATACAAACTCATCGCCCCAAGACTTTGCTAATAATGGATAGTAGGGATATTGGTCGGTAGTTCGTGGTAGGTTCCTTTTTCTCTTTCTTATGAACGGGTGTAACATTAGCGGATTTCCATTCAGAAGGAACAGTTCCAGTGCGAAGGGAGTGGTTGAAAAGTGAGCAAAGACTTGGAGCGATAATAGCGCTGCATTCTTTCAGAATCCGGCCGAGAATACCATCAGGACCAGTAGCTTTAGATGGATCCAGGTGGTATAGGTGTTTAGCAACTTCTTCTTCTGAGACGGTAATGTCGGACAGTTGGGAAGAGGAAATAAAAAAGGAGCTGGAATCGTCAGGGTTCATGGTGGACTTAGCAGGACGGAAGACGGAACAGAAATGGGTGTTAAATAGTTCTGCTTTTTTTTTGGTGACTTTGCTGTGCGGTTGTTTAAGGTTATAGTAGGATTGAGAGAAGGATGGTGGTGAAGAATCGCTTGATGGTATTTCCAGAACATCTTCGGGTTCTCATTGAGTGACGCTTCAATTTTCGCGAGATACAATTTATGTTTAGCTCTAATTGCGTATTTGATTTGCTGACACAAAGTACGCAATTTGATTTTACAATCCGCTGTTTTGTTCTTTCGGTATTTCCTCAACGCAGTGTATTTCTTACGTAAAAGGTGGCGAACTTCACCATCGATCCAGGGAGGGGAGTTGGTGTCCTGTATAGTTTTTATAGGAACAAAACTGGTCACAATAGACAAAAAATTGTCTTTCCACTGCATCCAGCAATCATCGATACTGCCTGTTAGAGTAATGTCTAAGGATGTTTCTGACAAGGCTCTACCTAGTGCAGGGAAGTCAGCGTGGTTGTAATCGTAAATAACGCGTCGCACAGATTTTGCTCTTGTGAACTTCGTACTAATATTGAATTCAATGATGTAGTGATCGGTAAGGAAGTTATGTTCATCGGAGGGAGATGTTAGTACATTTGATATTACCTCGGCACGATTGCAAAAGATCAAGTCAAGCTTGTTACCCGCGGCGTGAGTTGGACCCTCTACGAATTGTTGCAAAAAATTGTCATCGATAAGTTCACAAAGGACTTCGCTGTTCGCACAACCACCTGACTAATGGGAGTTGAATCATTGTCCGACCAGGAGATCGAAGGAATATTGAAATCACCAACTAGCACAATACAGCTTGATCCTGTGTTACTAAGCAACGAGTTGTTCAAAAGACTAAGACCATCGGAAGAGGAACTAGGAGGACGATAGTACACATAAAGAATCACAGGTTTAATGTTCGCTTTGTTGAGTTGAATAACTAATAACTCAACACCATCTCTTTCGAGGTCACTGCGCCGAGTAACTTGCAAGCCTTCTTTTACAGCGATAAGCACACCACCACCGATCTTACCAATTCTATCTTGGCGAAATATGTTGAAGCCTGGGAGAAGTTCCCAGTCAATGATCGTATTGTTCAGCCATGTCTCGCAGACACAGATGACTTCGTAATTGCTCCCGTAGACTAAATCTTGAAGTAAAGTTATTTTACAAACTTTTCTTGCAGGGATTTTGTCGGTAGAGACGAACGACTTCACACTTCGGGAGTTCAAATAAAGCACTTCTAGGCAGTTGGTATCCGGCGTTCTACGAGATTGAACAGGACCAGTGTTTGTGGCGATATCACCAGCGAGTAGAATACACAAGAGAAGGTGCAAATTACAATTCGCGATGTTAAGTTGAAGGCCATATCTGTGATTAGACATGAGAGGGAAAGTAGACTTACGTAAAGTATTATCGCGCGTGGAAGACCAAAGACAACACAATCGATTTGATATTAACAGTAGTTCTGATGAAATTCTACAGATATTCTGGGGAAATGTTCGGTCGTTGAGTTGAATTTCTGATGGTTTTGACCTTATTGATAACCAGATAGTTAACCCAAAAACTTTATTGAGCATTTTATTGAAGGTTGTTTCATTTGATTTAATTAAACTCCATTACATAAGACAGTTGTTGCCATGGAGAGCGAGGCCAGACGGGATTTAAATTTCAAAAGTTCCAACGGTCAAAAAAAATAAATTTGAATAATTCACGAACAGAACATTTAATTAGCACCAAAATTGTACAAAATAGCCACAAAACGATTCGTAGATCACACAGCAAGATTCGGATGAAAAGGACAAACGACGACAAAGATATTGTTTATTGACCAAAATTTTCAGTGTAGCGCGCGCTACAATAATTAATAGATAATTACTGAGGCCAACGGCATTATTCGATATATTGCAGCCAGTTGAGGCCGAAGGCCGAAGCTGGCTGCAATATATCGAATAATGCCGTTTGGCCGAAGTAATTATCTATTATAATTACTGACTCGAATCAAAAGTAATTATTTTCGGCTGGAAGACTACGTTGCTGCTTGTTGGGACCGTATGACAATGAATCTATCCAACGTTACACTAGACATTGGTGAGGACATGCATGTAATGCATCGTGATAGAACAGATTTTAGTTTAATTAATGGCCCTAAATTAAAATCTCCACAAGCGGAGGTCAATTATAGTGTTCTAGTTTACATATTATCATTAATGATAAGGTTAATTCAAAGAGCGTATTAAACTGGATAAACACGGGAATAGAACTTATGGTGTGTTCTGCACATGCGTATATCTAGGATAAAATCCCACAAGCGCAAACGAAACTATTTCTCTATAAAGTTGAGCTGAAAGGACTCACAGTGACCGTTTTGGCAGTGCTTCAGGCGCCCGATGATATTGTATGAGGGGCCTTTAGCACTGTCAACTTCTCATCTTGAGATGTTCACGTTATCGCGTGTACTTGTCAGGATGACGAAGGATTGCAAATAATGTCTGTGTGCAGTGATACACGCTGCATTATTTTTAATAATACTGTGTGCACGCTGCATTATTTTTAATAATGCTGTGTGCACGCTGCATTATTTTTAATAATGCTGTGTGCACGCTGCATTATCTTTAATAATGCTGTGTGCACGCTGCATTATTTTTAATAATGCTGTGTGCTATTTTAGCCCGTATAAACATTTACCCCTGGGAATTTCCCTGCAATCAAAAAAGACCGCTCCCGTTTTTCAGAAGAACGCTAAAACTTCTCTACATTCGCTGATATAATGCAGAGAGAAAACAATAGGTTATTATGACCGTCAGTAATTATTACGATAGTAATACGAACCATCAAACCAAACCAAACCAAAATAACTTTACACCACGATACAAATCCAATTCCAAAATACGATGAGAGGATGCACGAAATCCTTAGCTTTAATTAAATATAAACATATTATAATAGCTGAGAAATTAACTGAAAATTTTTATATTTAAGCGGAGCTTGCTCAAGCGTAAACCTAACCTATTGACTTATTAACGTTATTGACTTATTAACGTTATTGACCTGTTAACGTTTTTTTATTTTAAAACAGTAGTGGAAAAGGACCTCTCGCAAATAAAATAGTGAGCTGTCAAACCATGTGGCCTGGCAAGTTGCAATGGGATGGCCAATAAGCGAACAGGGTTTTGTCAGGTGCATGTGTGATCAGCGTATACAAGCTCTATCCAGGTTCTATATTTTCAGATCAGTGGTAATAGTATATTCTGGCCAATCAACGGCTGTCGACAAGATTGTTAACGAAACACAGTGCTAAAATGCGGTGCCCTCAGTGCTTCCACTTGCAAGGATTTTTCCCTCCAGCAAGGAAATATTGGTCCTTGCAAGGAATTTGCAAGGAAATGAGTTTTACAAGGAGATGGCAAGTAAAAATACTAAAATTAAAGGAAATTGCAAGAACTTCTAAAACCATTTAAACCAGTAAAAATAAACTTATAAATAGTATGGGCCTAACAAAAGAGGCACAGAAGAATCTGAGAATGCCATTTCCGGCGATCTAGAGACTATAAACTTCAAAATTTGTCGTTCAGCGCCTTCTGCCGTTTAACCCCTCCACAATTATCAAACATCCTATGCCCCTGGATGAACATAAACATATATGCGGAGCAGATACTGTCATGAAGGGAACTCTTGAAAGCTTGCCCAAATTTTCAGGCAATGCATTATAATGACCTTATGACCTAGCCTATGCCATACTCGATTTCTCGTAGGATTGCCTCAAATCTGCCTGAATTTTCTTGATTTTGTGCACCGTTTGGGTGGCAAGGAAATTTTTGGTGAAAAAAGGAATTTTGGAGATTGTGAATGGACTTTTGAGCGAGCGGTTGTGGAAGCACTGGATGCCCTACAACCACTGATCTGTGCTAAGACTGGATAAAGCATCTATAGTATACAAAAGTGAAGGCGGAAGTCACGGGCCGCCACCTATTTAAGGGTCCCACTTTTGTATAGATTTGTATTACAGATGGTAGTTTATTTGCCTTGGCTACGTTTCTGACCGGTCCAGTTTTACAATCACAAAGAGAGAAGGATACAAGAAGAATTTTGACCAAAAAAGTTGGAGTATTATGGCTACTTTTATAATTTTATGAATTAAAATAACATTATATTAAGTCATTGTTAATTTGGATTAAAAAATATTTGATTGTCACTTGTCTTCCTACTTTAAAACATATAAAACTTCTCGACAAGTCGAGGTAATGTTCTTGACAAAGTTGACATTTAAAACTGTTCGTTCAAATTTTCATATAATTATAAAAGTAGCCTCAAGATATTATAAAACTAACCTCAGTACGCTTTCGTACACAATGTGAGCTACTTCATTTTTTCAAATTTCCTGAGAATATTCGTCCAGTAACAGTAATTCTTGTATATTTTGAGTTGATTTTGTATGAAAGTAGCAAAACGAACTCGTGTTGATAAACAAAGTCTGGGGCTCTCCACTCCTTCAAAATTGTAAATCCCGTTTCGCGGCGTTATAAAGCCATAATTCTTGTATGCTTCTATCTTTGTGATTGTAAAACTGGCCCGGTCAGTAACGTAGCCAAGGCAAAAAAACGCGAAAAACTAACTTCTGTAATACAAATCTATACAAAAGTGGGACTTGAATCGGATGGCAGCCTGCGTAGCAGGCGTTTAGCTGACGGGCAGGAACTGAGGGAACGCCTGCCCAAATGTGAAATGGCCATGACAAATTTGTTTTCGCCCATTAGGGATGATTGATGTTTTGTAATGAGCACCTTCACCCATTATCCAATCATAGTCGAGATTTATATTTAGCATCATGCATGCTTTTTGCTCGGCAACTGCGGAGATTTGCAGAGATTTTTTAATATGTACTATTTACAGGAGTGTTTTATTAGATATAAAGATGGTCTGATAAAATACGCACTGCGAATGTTTTAAATTGCTTCAAAAACGATCGATCTAGCCATACGTTCATTGGCGAAGTAGCTTTCAAAAAATTCGGTGTGTATATGTAGAGAAAATCATTAACATTTATGTAAATCAAGGGAAATCTCTATCACATATCAAGGATACGACACATTTATGATTTTTCTTTGTGTTTTCCTCATGAATTATTAATGAGTTTTTGAAGCTATTTTAGACAACAGTCAGTCACAACGTGCACAGAGCTTTTATCTTTTAAAAGACTCCTGAACCACGGTTGTTTAACGTATTCTGCCGTATAGCAAATATATAAACATTTGAGCATGTTTTGAAATGTTATTCTTAAAATCATCATCCAACCTCATAGCTGCAATGCCAAGTGATATAGCCTCAACTATCTGGTCTTGAATTATACTTTAAAGTGAACAAATAACAAGACAACTATAGTAACGAAATATTCAGGATATATTTAAAATGTATAATTGAAAGATCAAACTTTTCTGTATTCCTTAGGAAGAATCGCGATAACCGACGTTTTCGCCACGTAGCAAATTAATAATATACTTTCTCTGTTCTGGTTCAACTGAATTTCGAAG
>CACRXK020008789.1:0-20209 GCA_902702795.2 Paramuricea clavata | reverse complement strand
AGATAAAAGATCTAATGTTCTTCTACAAGGCTCTTTATGGTATTTCCGATCTCAATGTTCATGACTATGTCTCGTTTGTAACCCATAACCACTCCCGTCTATGTCGTAATCCCAACCTGTTGCTCAAGACTCCATTGTGTAAAACCACAACATATCAGAACTCATATTTCAACCGGATCGTGAAATTATGGAACAGTGTTTGTAAAGTAGCTCCGCCAAATACATTTTCTAGTGTCAAAACATTTAAATACTACCTCTTTAATTATTATTCTATGTTAGTATCGACCGTATTCGATGTAAACTTGTTATGTACTTGGTCTATGTCACGTGACTGTTCCTGTCATAGGAGTTAATTGTCTTGTTGTATAAACTTGTATTAGTATTTACATAGTAAACTATATTTACATGTATTCTGTTGGAAAGGTGCCTTGCATGGATAGCGCAAATTATTTACGTTCCGTTCGCACCTCTTCCATTTGGGTAATATTTGTTCTTCGCATGCATAGTATTAGTACGTCTTTTGTAAATAATTATTATATTTACCCAATAAAGTATTTAAACAAAAAAATAAACAAAGTAATGTACTCAGGTGAATAAGATGTTTGTGTGATGTTACTCTGAGTGTATATCCACACCGGGCAGGCTTGAAAAATATGCCTGGCCACGGCGGGATTCGAACCTACGACCTTTGGAATACTAGCCCAATGCTCTTCCAACTGAGCTACGCGGTCAGGACGGTTCGAGTATGCGATATTTCGGAACTGAGTCTAGTTCCTTCCATATCAGTGTAATCTATAATAATCATGAAATCTTTATTCATGATTATTAGATTACACTGATATGGAATGAACTAGACTCAGTTCCGAAATATCGCATACTCGAACCGTCCTGACCGCGCAGCTCAGTTGGAAGAGCATTGGGCTAGTATTCCAAAGGTCGTAGGTTCGAATCCCGCCGTGGCCAGGCATATTTTTCAAGCCTGCCCGGTGTGGATATACACTCAGGGTAACATCACACAAACGACTCTTACTAGTTTACAAACTTGCAATAAAGTGAAATCGACAACTTTCATTGTATTTTTAGGTATTACATGTACAGTGCCTTTTTTAAGGAATTTTCACTGGGAGGGGGGGGGGAGGGGGAGGGCAAACAGGAAAAAAGGCAGAACGAAAAATATGAGCCATCGAGGTTTGGCGAACGCGCGACTGACGAGAGTCTGAAGAGAGATTTTGTAAAACTTTAATTTATTAACTTCAGCTATATTTCACTTTAAACAATAATTTCAACTCTTTGTAGCTATAAACGTACAGCTATAACCAGTGGCGTAGCCAAACCTTAATTTTACGGGGGAGGGGGGGGGACGAACCTCACGCCGAAGGCATGAGACCGTCTAGGAAGGTCCTGGGTCCGGAAAATTTTGAAATCTAGGGTCCTTGAATTGCGTTTTCATGCATTTTGGGAGTGAAATCTAGCAGAATTCCGAAGATTATAAAGTACATCGAAGACATGAATTTTTCCAGACATTTCTACTCGGAATTAAATAAATTGGAAAAGTCACCTTGAAAAATAGGAGTAGGGGTCAGTTCACCTTATTTCCTTTCTGTGACGCTGGGGGAGGGGGGAGGATCCCAATGTGATTTTGATCAGAAATGTTGCATTTAAATCATTTTAGGTTAAATGAGACACCATTTCCGCATTCTCAAAATTGCGTTGCTTTTTCGTACGATACAGAATAAGTCTGAGAAGAACTGAATACTCATGCTATGATGATGCATATATGTATTTAACAGTTAAAAATCTAAACTAAATCTATTCTTCTTGGAACCATATCTACAACTGCTTTAACGAGATTTCACAAATCAAGTTCCTCCATAGCCTGCTCACAGACGTTGTAGTTCTTACGCCAAGCGACGAAATACTGCCGTCTGCTTACCCGAGCGCGAAACTGAATTCCGCTACGTCGACCAATCGGAATTTACCTTCCAAATTCTGGAAAGTGACGTCAGTTGATTTAGGAGCGGAATAAATATAAATATATATTTTGAAAGCCGTCGTCGGTTGAATTTTGATCAAAATTGCACATAAATTGAATTTAAAGATACTGACACTTGTCCAGGTAATAAAATGCACCATTAATGATCAGATTTGGATATAAAGATGTTCGGTTATATTTAAAACGCGGACAGGATTGGCATATTTATACTGTATGAATCTTAGCCAGACAGCATCAAATGCCGAATATATTTCGCTGAAATTTTAACGGTTTATCTTTATAAGACAACAGAACTCGGAAGACAGAAAATTTTATATAATACTGTGGCTTAAAAAGCGAAATATTAGCTTCTAAGTAAACTAATTTGCTGTTTGAGCAACACTTCTGAATGTAAACTGTAAACACAACACAAACCTGTAAAATTGCGCCGTGATGAATTTTCCAATTCGCCCAAACTTCGAAACGTTTATACTCTAACTTGGCTATACTTATCTACATGACAATGAGAGCTTAATCTTTTAGAAGATTTCGTCGAAGTCATGGCATATAAGAAGTATCAAGATCAACATTTGGACATATCCTGTCATCCTGATATACTCGATTTTCCCTATTGATTGCTTGTCATTGTTAACAGAAATTTAAATTTTGCCTACTGCATTGCTTTAGCACTTTATATACACCGATTGTTTGCTGAACATGCGAGAAGATAATCACAATATTGTTCTACGTAAACATCGTGAAGTTCAACGCTATAGTTTCCAAGATACTGTATATACACGCAAGTAAACAAATTTCAAGTTTCAACCCCAACAATCTATTCCAATGCATGTGCAAGGGCTTTCCCCAGTAGCTAATCTTTCAATAAGGCGGCTTCCAATTGGCTTTTTTTAACTTTTTTTAACACTGCCAGATGATTGGCTCCTAAAACAAAGGGAATTGAATATGCAGCTTGGGTAAGCAGACGGTAGTATTTCGTCGCTTGGCGTAAAAGCTACAACGTCTGTGAGCAGGCAAGTTCCTCCAGTACTCGTCTTTTTCCTCAGTCAAGACGTACTTAATCAGTTTCAGCTTCGAGCATGTAACGTACGTCTAACGTATGTAACGTAACTCTACGGATTTAGCCTTTCTGAGAGAATGGTTTTTTGGCGATTGGGGGGGGGGTCTTAATATAACTTGATATTTTAAGAAACAAATGTTGCAATAAAACCTCCCAAAACAAAACACAATGTCTCTGCGGAGGAGAGTGCTAGGAAATAGCCGTAAGGCTTGGAAAGGCTAGCATTTTATCGGATTGTTTGCATGAAATCTATCGCTAATATGAATACTCGGTGAAGAACAATATGAATTACACACAAGATGGCTGTGGAGGAGGCTATGGAAGGGCATAATCTCATTATCAAGTAAATCAACTGCAATTCTGACAGCAATCATGAGCAATTCTGCTTCGCACTTCGAGGGCAGAAATGGCTTTACTGGGGGGGGGGGGGAAATTTTTTCCCTGGGGGCAATTGCCCCCCCCCCCAGATATATAGTTAAAAAAGGCACTGTACATGTATGTGTCAATCATCATCGTTAATTATTGCAAAATGCAAAGTGGGCGGAAGGCGCTTTTGACAACATTTTCATCAGACCTACGTTTCGCCCTTTCTGTCGACGAATTTTAGGGCGGGTGAAACGTAGGTCTGTTATCAGGCTATATATTACCTTCTAGTGATAAATATTGATTTCAGAATATTCATATTTGACAAATTAATTCAACGGGAGGCATATAGACACATAGATTTTTATATTTAGAACTGAATATTTTCCACCCCCTCTCTAACGTTTCATCGAAAATGAACGTATCTATTAAGACTACTCTCTGCATGAAAAACATCGAGGGGCCACTGCTTGCATAAGAAAGCAAAAGTAGCTCATTTGATAAGCCGTTACCTTTTTTGGAACTATTCCAGATAATTTAATCCAATAAAAGCCATCCTTTGCCTCCGGATTTTTGTCAAGAATTTTCAAACAATCGTAAGCAGGATTAAAAAACTCTCCAGTTGGATCGGAACCTTTAATTTGGAAAATTGTATCAAAATTAGACTTTCATTACAAATATTGACTATATTTTCTTTAATTTTATACATTGATGGTAGTTCAGTTACTGTAACTTTTGTATTAAGGTGGGTGTTTTAGTTGCACTACACATCCAACAAACAATCAAAGTATCCAAGAAATATGCAAACATAAACACTGCGAGGTCAAAATGTGACATTCTGAAAGTCGAGGTAATGCAATGAAATAAATACATTCTAGTTCTGTCAGAGCACAGGCGCAGCCAGTTTTAGATATTAGCGCACTTAAGCAAGGCTTAATCTAGTACGGGGATGTGTCAAGAAACCACCTTAAATTTTACACTTTTATAATTATTAAGAACTACCGTTATCAAGAACTTCAACAAAGCAGGACGAAAGTGCAACGAGAACAGCTAATAATGTCATATTAATGCAAGAAAGTGAGCAGAAATTAATAATTAAAATCCACGTTCGTTTTAGACGTCGGCGCAGCTCTGTTTTACAACGGCAAAATACAGATTATCACGTCTTGTGTACAACGCTTACATTTCAAGCTGGGACAACTGCTATTTTAAATTGGGTCCTAGAACTTTTCTCAATCAAAAACCCAGTGATAATCTTGATCCTTAAAATGTATTATTTTCATACGATGGATAATAGACGACAGGTTTTCTTCTGCAATCATTTGGTTCAACGAGTTTGTTTGCCGTTGCGTTCCCGTCCTACATGCTTAAGGTCGCTATTATCGGGGGAACCTAGGAAAGCTCAAAGTACTTTTGCTCTCACTTTCATTAGCCATGATTTGTTCACATACTGAAACATAGTAGAGGAATACGGATACTTGCGCATTATATATGGAAAACTTATTGGGAGCAACAGGTAGGCAATTTGTCTGCGCATGCGCGCAGAAAATCAATATGGCGACATATATCAGGAGTGTTTCGAGGATTTATCTGGTTTTAAAGTTGATAAAACAACATTTTAATGAACGGAAACTTTGTAATATTTCGTGGAAAACATTAAGCTGTGCATTCCAAAGGTTTTAAATAAAAAATAATTGCTTTATTTTATTGCTTTTTATGCTTTGAAAACAGGCAAGCGCTCATATTTTTGGAAAAAATGTTATCTAATATTTTACCCATTATTTGTTTAATCTGAACAAAAATAGATAGAACACTTGGCTATATAAGTTATAAAGGTATTGTTTGCTGATCTGAAAGATTTCAGTATTCCAGGTACACATTTTAACAAAGAATAAAATTAAGATATATGCATATCAAAAACAATGGTTTTTATTAGAACAACACAGAATAAGTTGTTATTTTCTATTTTTACAAAAAAACAAGTTTGAAAACAGGATCTAGTCCTCCAGCTTGATGTCATATTCCATTTATTTGGATATTTGAATAAAGGAATGTGAAATAATAATTGAAACTTGTCCAAAATTTGATACCAACACTGGAATGAACAGCTACTATCACCTAAAAATAGAAAACAGAACTTAAATTTATCATATAATGCTATGAAAAAATCTTAGATACTACACGCATATAGTGAACACAACTCTTTAACAATTTCACTAAAATAAGTTAAGTTATGTTACGATAAGAGGATGGCAATATATGACAACATCAAATGTTACCATCTTCAGTGTCCAAAAAAAGTGCCGCGCGCATTTTTCGTGGTCGCATAACTGGCATTGCCACAAATCCAGGTGAAAAAGCAATTAGAAAAACCTGGTTTTGGGTGATGAGCATAGTCAATTTCTTGACTTATTCAATTTTCTAAGTTTTTCCAGGTAAACAGGTTCAACATTGAAATAAGCCCCATTCGGGATCTCATAGGGTCCAAAATATTGTGTATGGACCAGATTTTTTTCAATTTTCTGTGATTTACATAACACTAGTTATAATTTAAGGGTCAACTAGTATTGTTCAAGACATATTTTCCTTCCAGAACACCTTTTCAAAATACTAACCCAAGCATGTCAAAAATAGTGTACATTTACAAGGGCAATTTCAACCCTTTGGCACATTTTCCCCATGAATGATTTTAATTCTAATATAAAGACTATAGATAAAACTTTGATTTAAAGCTAGTTTCAAGTGATGAGCATACCCTAAATTTTAAGCTATACCTCAAAGAAGATAGGTCATTTCAACATAAACATTGAAATATGGGTATACTGACAGCTCTGTCACACGTGTAGTTTGACATTAGCAAACCTTCTGAAACATTTTAATGAAAGTATAATTCACAAAGTTCACATTTTCACTTACTTCTTAACATCTGTTTTAATCCAACTAGCTCTGTAGGCACCAGCAAAATTTAGTGTTGATGTAAATATCCATTTTGTTCATGTTTCCCCGGTGAAAATATAGTCTATTCCAAAGCTGATTTCGACGTACTTTAGCTTTTCAGAAACCGTTGGCCTTCCTCAGTGAGATTATTAACTGTTTCACAAACATATTTGATAGTAAACAGCTAAAATATTCTCCGAAAGTCTATATTTTTGCTCTTCGACGCGAAAATGGAAACTCAAAGAAGAAATGAGCCGCTATTTTTGGTCAGCGTCGACAAATTGCCTACCTGTTATTGGGAGCAGGATTCCATTGCGAGAAATGATGGACAAATTGGGTGGGGCTGAGGTCGGAGGTCGTTTCAGTTAAGAAAAGCGACCAAATAATTTATGCAGCATACAATATGATTCTGTTATTATGCGGAAAATGCTGAAACTTTAAATTTAAAAAAACGCAACAGGGACAACTAAATGTGGAACAATTCCGAAGATAGCTCTTTACACTATATCCATATACGATTGAAACGAGTATATGGAGATAACCTCCATATATTTTTTGACCATTTGCATGACATTGCTCATATTTACAATCTGTCTAGTATTAGCTTCTGCTGGATTTAAAGACTATACTGTGGAAACTGTGGTCTTCAAAAAGGTAATGATCGAAACATAGATCCAGGTTTTCCTACAATGTTTAGGAACTATTTTGTATGATTAAGAACGAATTGAATTACGAATATTTAACTTCAAAATTGAACCACAGTGCTATATGAACATAACTTTTCATTTTCTCTTTTTAACTCTTATAAACCTCACATAGGAATTCTGATCAAAATATTGCTCAGCAAGCATTTCCAAGATGCTCCCAAGAAAGTTTTTAATTCTCTGTCTACTGTATATCCATTTTTCTACTTTTGTGTGAAAGCTGACGTGAATCACAAAAAACTTTATATGATTGGGCTTTGTGTGCATGGTGTGTATGAAGTGCTAATATACTCCACATAAAAAACCCACAAAAACTCACCATCAGTTGTTTTCCAGTTATAAACATCATTTTCTTCAGCACAGATCAAGAGTCTGTCGTTGTTTTCACGATCCTTCACAACAATAAATCTAGCATGGTTGCTTTGATTACACTTCCCAGGGTCATAACCATTCTCAAGTTTGGCTTTCTACATAACGGTAGACCATAGAACAATTGAGCATGTTACTGCGGTGTTTCATGTTTTAAAAAGTTTCCCTGCGTTCTATAACGTCTCTCTATAGGCCTGAAGTCAGTCCACTATTTGAGTGAAAGTTTTTTCACAGAGATAGTGAAATGTTTTATAAACCATTTCACCATATATTGTTACCGTTATTGGATTCATGCAGTACAATAACATAAATACGAAACGACGAAAAAACAAAAAATGGGGCTGGCAAATTTAGTTTCTGAATGCAAACATGGATATAATAGAATCATTTCTTCGTTCGCCTCGCATGCATACTAAAATTTCTGGATGCTGAGTTCCTAGTTATTGTGTACCTCACCAAAATCTTCTCCGTAACAAACATGGGAGTAAAACCACATTATTTAGTTACACCCAGGTCCCTATAAATACATGTTTAGTAAGCTATAAATATACTGTCAGGTGTGTTTATGCAAACCAGGACATTAAACATACATTTACAGCATTAATTGGTTTTGCAAGAAAACGTAACAATAGTCTGTAAAGATATTATGGTCTGGAATCCGGTGCATAAATCCTTTCTCTCAACTTCATCCCCGAGCCAAGGCGCCGAGCGGGGCTCACGGGGCGAGGGTACTAATTCCGCACGGCTAATTATACCCTGGTATGAGAAAACATAGCAAAGTGCAAAGTTGTCCTGCATTTTGTTTATATCATGGGCGGATTTCGACGTTATCCTCTTGCGCAAGTGCAAACTCCGGCTAAATGTTTTTTCATTTTGAAAGGACGTATTGTGCTGTTTTACAGCAAATTTTTGTTTTAAATGTCGTAAAATAGTTTACAAAAGTACAGAACGTTTTTTCCTTCGATTTTAACTGTAAATAAGCCTGCAGTTTCATGAATTAGTGGATGTTCAACCGTCAAACAAAGTTTGTAATAATTGTTTTGATGTTTATGTTATTAATTATTTAATCGTTGTTGTGCCGGTTTGGGCAAGATTAAACACTTTGGTAAGTAAAATTCCATGCCGTACTAGCTTTGTGGTGCCGATTTTATTCATATATCTGCGACATTTTTAAGCTATTCTTATTATTAAACTCGATAATTCACAATAAATAAGGGAACGGTGATTGTTTATGGAAGGGGAAGGGCAAAAATAGGGGAGAAGGGCCATATGTATAAGTAAACGACTAGCTTTTTAAAAAAAAAATGAGGACGGGGGGTGCAATTAAATTCTTAGGAATTTGCTTAGTAAGCCTGATTTGGTTGTAAATAAGCCTGATTTGTAAGCCTTAATAAGCCTGATTTGTTGTATCCATTTGGTTGTAAATGTTGCGACTAAATCATGGTCACTGATGTGAAATGAGGTCGGCTATATTGCGAGTCTGCAACTTGCGAGTCTGCGCGTTGTGAATCTGCGAGTCACAGCACAGGAACCCCAGGTTATATAGTTGTTTATATTTTTAGCCCGCATAGCATTGGGTCGTCCGTGCCTGCATAGCGCCAAAATACGTTCCTCAATTTTTCGACTTTAAATGCATTTCTCTCGAATTTAATCGATATTCCCCGACAAGAACGATAACATACATACAACTCTCAAAACAACGATGCTTTAATCAAAGAGCTTTAATTCGCTTTAAAATCCGCGAAGGAACATTCAGTAAACATGCAGGATCCCAAGAGCAGGCGCGGACAGTCCAATGTTATGCGGGCTAAAAATATAAACAACTATATGACCTGGGGTTCCTGTGTTGGGACTCGCAGATTCGCAACTCGCAGACTCGCATGCTAGACAAAGTCATGTGAAACAGTCTGGATTTATCCGGTCTTTTGTGTACTGTATGCAATTAAATCAGTCTACTGATTGCAGAGATTAATTGACGATGTATTATTACAGTCAGCTATCTTGACATGGATATGATTTTTGTGTTATATATAAAAATACTCGTTTTACTCATAATTTTCTGATAATATTTATTTTTGGTCGACGTTAATATCTTAATTAATTATAATTAATAATTAACTCTGTGACGCCTGGCTATTTGACGAGTAAAAATGAAAATGGAAGGGTCAAAGAAAAACATTCTAATTTCAATGGGAGTCATCATTAAATTTCTGCTCTTTTAACGGGGGGGGGGGGGCTTTCAATTATAAAAATTTAAGAATGAAAAAATTCCCCTCTCCCCTTCCATAAATAATGATCAGTCCCTAATGTTTTTTAATGCAAGCTGCATGGCATACACAAAATTGAATAGTAATACAAATTAATACAAAATTTGCAAATTTCGTATGGCTATATTTTCCTCATTTTACAACATTTTACAACCAAACTTTGCAATTTTACTAATTTTAATTTAACATGCTCTTTCTGGTTGCAGAGATTGTTTTTTTCTTCTTCTAACCTAGATCAAAATTTAGTCTATAGCTGGATCATTCATTAAAAGCTGATTTTCTGGAAATGAGAATTTGCTGAAATTTCTCAGGGGTGATGTTTATGATATGCTCATAATAACAACGCGGGAAAAATTTGGGATCACCGACCTCTTCCAGCATATGACAAGTGCAGTATGCCACGTTTTCCCCATATGGCGCTATCATGTCCATTTTACGAGTTACAGGAATAATCGCAATTGCTCAACCGTTATTGAATTTTTTAACAAGGATCCTACCAAAAATGTCTTTCTAGTGATTATATATAAAAAACATGGTATTTTAGCAAATCAAAAACCGTAGAGGTGCATGCATTGTCGTCGTTGGTGCAAACATGTTTTTTCCCTCTCCTCAGACATGTTATTCAGTTGGGGATATGCACGCAATAACCGCAATTATTAAAAGTTGTAGAAATCATATGAAATGATATCACATGTAAAACGTATAAACGAACAACAAAAATATAAAATAAAGTAGTAGCTATAGCGTCAAGGATTATCTTAAGGAACTACAAGGCAGGAAACAAAATTGAAATCATACCTCCGAGCCCCAACCCACAAAATTTGTTCTCTCTGATTTTAATAATTTTTTGCCGAAGCTATACAATTGACCCTGATTTACTTTAAAGCGGCGATTCCCTTTTTGTATAAACTATTAATCAGATTATAATTCCTGTGGCTCCCATGTTTGGTTAAGTTCATTTTAGAGCTGGAAAGTTGGTTCCTATGTTTACTTTAAAGTTTTAAGAAATAAAGGACAAATGTAACATTCTTCATGGTCTAGAAAAACGTATTTTTACCACTTTTTCCAGAGCTGCAACCGGACACAATAACATTCACACTGCTAAATTTTTCAGTAGTGCCCCCCCCCCCCTCCCCGAAATTGAGAACCAGCTACGGCTTGCTACAAGGGTTAAACATGCAACATGATGTGACTTAGCGTTAGTTACACAGCCAACCCTGGCCAGAGTTCTGTCATTTTTGAAGGTATATTTCCTGAAGCACGTCTAATCAATGCAGAGTGTGTTTCTCTTTGTCGTTAATCTTTTTTTCTCACTAGTTTCACACTGTAGTTCGACTATATATATCAGCTAGAATTTGTTATTAGATATACGCAGTAAAGTTGCGCAATGCAAAACTGATGAGCCACCTTAATTGAACACCGCGGGAAAACGTCTGCGCATGCGTCAACATTACTAAAATCTGTATTGCGAACGTGTTGTCAGTGTTCCAAATGTTGTCAAAAACTCAAAATGGAAACGACTTCGATGTTTTGCCTTTTCTATGAAAATGCCAGCGGAATAATGAACGTGACAACCTAAAAACTAGAAATAATTATAGTCTACATGTGTTAGAAGTAGTATTATGCAAGAAAATAAACAAAAGGTGACTGTCGATAAATTTATTGTATAAAATGTTTTTTAACTGAACCATACAAAGATATTTTTCTCTAATTGCTTTGAATTAATGGTTGGGTAAGAACACAAGTTCTTGTACTCCACGGGACAAAAATCAAAGAAATAAAAATTAGAAAATTTAAAAGAAATCAGTATTTCTTTACTACAATACGTTATAGCTAGCTAATTTGAAATTGAAAGGTTCAGTTGTTGTATTCTTTGTGGATTGAATTTGCGACATCGCTACGTAAGATCTACATACTGCACTCTTTCAGTTTCATATTGGACAAAATCGCAAGAAGTACTATGAAAGGATTTGTAATATACTCAAGGACAAGCAAAGAACATTTGCTTAGCTAGCAGCCAACAGCGAGTCTATTGTAAATTGTCATAAATTCATAAGTGGAACGGCTCGATAACACGACACATGCATATAAAAACAACAATATTTTAATAGAGAGTTTCAGCTTCGCGTTCATACGTCAAAAGACAAACGTTGGGCGAAGGAAAAAATAAGGCAATAGAGAGTAAATAAACTATAAATCGAAAGGAAGAGGAAATAAGCAACTTAAAATACAGAGGAAGTCAGGAAACGGAAGTGAACCAAGAAGCCAGCTTAACGATTTTGAAATTGAAGAATTCTTTCGCTCTTTACAAACATTGCTGAGCTTGTCTTTTAACAATAAAATTTCCTATGATTCAGCCGAATATCTATCTCGCCGTGTGGATGTTTACGAGAGAAATATAAATATACTTGTACTAATCTATAGCCAATCATGGGTGTTACTTGTAAGATACCACGAACAAGTAGATCAAGCTAAGATCATTGTCCCTTATGAGTTATGGTGGAATCTGATTCCCTGTTCGTATAAGCTAAGACAAATTAACGTCGACGTCGTCGTCGTATTGTACTCTCAGACATTCAAAATTTCTTGTAATTTCTTCTCAGGCAAGTCCAACTTGAGAATTGAGAGTTTCGATCACATGTTGTGACACGTCCAGTCTTGGTCTCCCCACACTCCCACACTTGCCTGAACACTACCGTGGTCCTCCTCCAACACAGGGCGAAAATAAGGTGCTTCGCATCTTTCTCTTTGACGACTAACAAATGAACTATCACTTGAAGGGTGCGCCTATCTGAAAAAAAATTGTTGTTCTAGAGGATATTTATATCGTAAACATCCATCCGAGAAAGATATTCGGCTGAATCATAAGAAATGTTATTGTTGAAAGCAGTGTGTAACGAGTCACTTACAGGTGGAGTCACTAGTCGAGTCACTCAAAGGTCGAGTCACGAGTCGAGTCATTTCAGTTTCTGATCGAGTGGAGTCGAGTCAGCGGCTTCAGTCGAGTCGAGTCACTGGTTTAAGTCGAGTCAAGTCAATAGCTAGACTTGAATGACTTAAGTTAGGGAATTTGGTCAAATCTACCCCACGCTTTCTGTAATGGTTCGCTACCCTAACTCGTAGTCTGAAATTAGTAATCAAATTTACTTTTTAATCTAATTACTTTAGTCATTTAATAACAGTATCTTGGCAACCAGGCTGTACCAATATCACAGTTCTAGTCAATATTAATTACGACCACATGAGATGTCTTATCATGCCTGTTGATCGAGTGTACGTACATACAACTAGCATAACTTGCAACTGGAGTGAGAATAGAACAAAGAATAGACTTTAATTATAATCACCCTTTGTAAGTTAATTTAAAATGATATAGCACTTCATAAGTACCAGAAATGAAAAGAGCCGGTCAAAATTAGTATAAGTACACAAAATTTTGAGACTCTATTTTAAAAACTGTGGCACTAGCGTTGTTTCTAAAAACAGAAATGTAATAGGCGTGCCCGTCAGGGATATGATTTTATGTAAATCCCCATATATTTTCTGATAAAGTTTCGAAGTTCCCATTGTTCACAGGACTCATTGTTCTTTCCAAGCTATACAATCACGATAATTTTGATGAATTTATTCTGTACAAATTGTAGCTGATTTGACTGAATTCAGTGAATTGTAGCTTATTATTATTTTATTTTTATGTACTCTTATTTAAGACCGGTAACCCTTCAACACACCTAGGTAGTTGATTTCCAAGGGGCCGTTAAAATATTTACAAAATATTAAATTAAAAATATACATTATTTACAAAATCACAACAACGTAATTAAGATTTAACGTGCAGGAAATGTTGTCAAATAGAAAGATATTTACAGAATAATAACAAAGAAACTTAACTAACATGCAAGAAATTATTCAAATATGGAAAACTATTTACAGAAGAGAATCACGTATTATTTGCGGTGGAGAGCAGCCTTAAATTGGCCAAACGACATATTTGTTGCTTTTACATTATTTGACAAATTGTTCCACGCTATTGCTCCATTATAACTAATGCTTTTTTCATGTAATTTGTTTTTGGTTTTTGTAAAAGAAAATCATACCTTACTGCGTAAATTGTAGTTCTGATTATTAGTGATTTCGAACAATTGGTTCATACTTTCTGGTAGCTCACTATTTTTCACTTTATAAATAAACACTAATTTATTTTCCCATTGTTCCCTCACAGATCTCTATTCGAAACTGAAGCGATGAGGCAGAGGAGGTGGTGAACGAGAAAAATGGGAACTTTTCTGGGTAAGAAAAATATTGCCTTTTTAATAAGTGTCTGGGGCTTGATTTTCGGTATTTTTAGACACAATTCGCTAGACAAAGATTTGGTCATGGAAATACTAAAATACTCTTCTTAATTTCGTTATTCTTCCCTTTTGTGCTTATATTTTAGACAGAAGGGACCTTCACTGGGAAGAACAACATAATCGCTGGAGGGGCCAAACCAGGGACTGGAGGGAGGACAAGTCCCGCCATATATGGTATTAAAAGAGGCCCTGGTCTGAAAGGTTGCAGGCGAGGCAGGGTATTGGTAAATTTCCTATTCAAATACTGGGGTCCCACTGTGTGGGTAATCTGCCATTATTAGACAATCTGTCATGATACATTTTGAAATACCCTCACCTTCTGACAATTATGCATATTACCATATCTCTTCATGACTCTGATGTCCTGACATTGGTGCATATGGCAAGTCAAGTCAGGATAACCAGCTACTATTGCTATATATTGAATATGTATATACACGTTTTATAAGCCATAGTTGGCTAATGTTGCAGAATGTAGGATGACATTTTGACATGCTGCCAGTATGAGTTATCACATCCATATTGTTAGCATAATATCATTTCAAAGGTGGGAAGTCTGGATTGGTGTTATAAATCTCAGCTCTTTAATTTAATTTCTGGCAATTTATAGTTTAATCCATTTCCAACCTATGATTTCATGGTTGAAAAAATATTGTTATTTTCATTCAAAGGCTTTCAGGATTTGTTGGGTGGAGAGGGAGAGTGGTTGGCACTCTATACTGCTGTATTGTTTATCTTCTGCTAAGCCCCAAACAGCTTATTTATTTCAGGCATGGAGTCTAGGAACTATAGCATGTACTTTCATAATCAATAAATCAAATCAGCACTGACATGTGTATTTCTTTGTTCTGAAGAGGACGGAAGCTTCCTTTGTTCTAAAAGGTTTCTTCCTTTGTTCTGAGGCTTAGGCTTAATTATAATTCGACAGGAGGATGGTGAGGACTTAACAGTAGATTTGTTATAAAATTAAAAATTTTATCTAATATTGCACTACTACAATATGGCAACTCCATGCCTTAATGTATTTGTAACTGATCCATTGATCACAAAATTACCAGTATATTCATTCAGGAGTTATGTACTATTTAAAGCACGCGTAGGAGTGTTTTATCACATATAAAACACGACGCGTAGCGGAGTGTTTTATATGTGATAAAACACGACTACAAGTGCTTTAAATGGCTTCAAAAACGACTCATCTTATACGAGTTCATTGGCGAAGTAATTTTTAAAATAAACTTTGTGTAAACCGAGAAAATCAAAGCTAAAGTTTATGTAAATTAACATGATTTTTTATCACATATAAAACCACGACACGCTTATGATTTTTCTTTGTGTTTTCCTCCTAAATTATTAATAAGTTTTTGAAGGTAATTTCCAGAACTGAAAGCTAAAAAAGCCAACAATGCCAATCACTAGCATAGTTGAATTGCAGGGGAATTCTTTCAACAATGCAAAACATTAAATTTGTTTCGGGAATCAGCCATGTCAGTCAGCTTTCATATCGGTATTTATAACATAAGTTTAGAAATGGTTGAAGCGTAATCAGGATTATTCATATTAATAGTTAAACGTTCTCTTGTTTTAAAGATTTATTAAACCAGCAGTTTCGAATGCCAGTAATGAGTTTCATGGAAAAAACACTGGTTTACAATTACATAATTATACACACAATTAACAGTTCCGCCTACATAATAGGTATGATAATTAAACTATTATTTAAAGTGTTCAAGATATTTTTAGAATTAAAATTGTTTGTATATGTTATTGTAAACCAATGTTTATTGCATGTAACTCATTATCACTTAGCCGTTGAAGACTCAGGCCCGGTCAGGAGAGGGGGTTAATTAAGGTTACCCAAACTAAACTGTCCTGATATCATGTACCTCAAATAAAATGCCCAAGATACCCGCGTATACCCAAAACACCTGACCGGGCCTGAAGACTGCAGACTGGCAGTCGAAAGCTCGTTTAATAAATCTTTAAAAACCAGAGAACGACTAACTATTAGAACAACAACCCTAACCCCTAAGATATAAAAGTGTACATATAAAAGTGTATAACCCTAAGATATAAAAGTGTACATGTAAAGGTGTATAACTCTAAGATATAAAAGTGTACAGATCGCAAATCTTCAATCAGAATTAATGTATTTCACCGGTATTTGAAATCTTGCAAATACACGTAATTAATTGGAGAGGTCTTTAATATTGTACGATTTCGTGTATTTTTGTCTTGTTTACGTCGTATTCGGGAATTTCCCCGCGTAATTCCCGCACTTGAAACCAATTTCCGGTTTGGGTGTCATTGATCTCACGGCAGCCAATGAAATTGAAAATCTCATTCTGTTTCTCCAGAATCATGCCCAGCACCTAACCTGCAGACGGGCATACTCTGAGAACGAGATTGTACCAAATAGGGCTTGTATTTACATATGAAATTATAAAGGCTACGTTTACACTTTTCCGGATAGCTTTCCGTAGGGACGTGAAAATGTATACACCAATCGTGGCAAATAAATACTTTGGCAATATTTCTGTTTTTGGTAAATAGCCGATAAAAGAAAAGACCACGGCAATAGAAGAGCAGGCACAAAGCTGTTTACAATGACCGTAACGTTTCGCGAACGAAGCGAAAACCAACCCGCTACCATGTAAACACCAGTATAGCTTTGGTTTTCAAGTTGCAGTTGAGATTGTAACATGCTTATGATCCTTTTCATATGTCACAATGGCACATACTGTATAGGACAATGGAGTCCTGCGTTAACCAAATAACATAACCATGCATGAAATAACTGCCCATGCAATCCTACCGTGAATTTATTTTGATCCCTAACCACTTTCGTCTCAACCATAAAGACACCGAACAGAAAGAAAATCGCAATCTTGTACTTCATCCCAATCAGTGTGAAAAAATTCCTTAGTTGATCTGACTAGAAAATAAGAATATTTCAGTATTAATTTTTTGTTTGTTATGAACAGTTTAGTCATACCGACGTCTTACGTGCAGGTTAATTGATGCGATCATTTCAAGCAAGTTGAGATGCATGTTGATTTTTAAGTTAAATCTTTAGTTACACCTCACAAGATTTCAGGTTGCGTTAACGAAAATCGGTAAATCGGTTGCGGTAACGGCCCTTTGTATTTCCTCTACTAAACCAAATTCGGTTAGGTTTTCCAACCTCATTATCCTAAAACAAATTTTAATTAACTAGCTGGAAAGGGCAATAAGGCAGCTAATTACTGTACCTTAATCTTTCTTAGTTAGCAACAAACGTCAAACTTTGGTGCACCAATTTTTTTGTTAATTAAACAGTGAAACCACAACCATTCGGCGTCGCACATTAGACTCATCTGACGCACAAACGTGCAAACTCTGCACATTACTGCTGAGTATGTTGTAAATAACAGGATGTCCAACATATTTCGTTTCAGCTCCGACCTGAATTGGGTGACCTCTCACTGTGCACTATACAAATAATTAAGGGTTTTGGGCATTTAATGTAATAATTTCTCTAAATATTCAATCATTTCGTCTGCGGTTTAAGGATAACCTTTTCTGAACATTGTTTAATTAAAACAATGTTCAATCCCGCATGTGATATTTCAAATACTGTAAATTGTCAAATATTTTTATTAACTTACACAGGGTGTATAAAAAAAACTGAACCCTTTCAAATTCAAATTAGCTGTAACGTATTGTAGTAATTTGACAGCTTTAATTGCTTTGAATTAATGGTTGGGTAAGAACACAAGGTCTTGTACTCACGGGACAAAACTCAAAGAAATAAAAATTAGAAAATTTAAAAGAAATACTGTATTCCTTTTAAATTTTTAAATTTTTATTTCTTTGAGTTTTGTCCCATGAGTACAAGACTTATCCATCCCATTAGTTTAAAGCAATTAGAGCTGTCAAATTACTACAATACGTTATAGCTAATTTGAATTTGAAAGGGTTCCGTTTTTTATACATACTGTAGAGCGCGATAGTCATGCAGTTCGTGATGTGATGCTCTAGTGGCTTCATTACCCTTGTTCGAAACCATGCAGAATATTAATTGTAAAAAACTAAAAACAGAGAAACCTAACCAAATCAGAACCGGACAAGGATTCAATTTTGTTGGGAGTTCTAGTGATGTCGTATGTTTACTCAGTTGTGGTTCGTTGCATTTTTAAATTTCAATGCCGATAACCAAAACACAATGAATTGAAAATTTATTTAGCATATATTATCTCTAGTAACAGCGATAAGGTTGATTATTTTCCGTTCAATAAAAGAATTTAGCAAAATATGAAGCGTCATCTAATTGGGATTACAATTTCGTTCAGAACTCGGCATTTTGCATAACCCTTTAACCCGAATATTACAAAATTAAAAATTAAATTAATAATGAATTACTGTACCTTCGATGGCATATCATAAACATTTAGCATATTCAGGTATATATTAAATTATAACTAAATATAGCTACCCGCTGTTTATTGTTGTGAAATGTCGTCTGGAAAATAAAGAACTCCTAATATACTGCGCAGTCAGAGGTCAAGTCGGAGCTGAAGCAAAGTATATACTCTAGAATTTTCCGTTACTTTAAATTAACTACAAAGAAATTGTTTAGTAAAATTATTCAATAGACAATATAATATTTATAATTACTTATGTGTTAACGGTAGAGTATTTGCATGATTCCTGTGTCTAGTACAAGATATAGCTCAATTCATTAATACCACCAAGTGAAGTGCAAGAAACCAGATCATTGAAGTCCTCAATTCACAACCCGTTTTCTCATAGCAAATTGCAATTGATTGACAATTGACCTAGACCTAGTCGTCAATTTTGAAATTTGCTGCAAACTTTGGGAAAAAAATAACTTTCCCTATAAGGCCACATAAAATAAATTCCTTGATTCTCATCACCGCCCGACTGTATTTTAAGAGCCGCGTGAAATTTTTTTATATTTTGTTATACAATATAAATGTACCGCCCGACAAAATATTTCAAGACAGTTAAGTTCTTTATATTTCATATTGGGTTTTTAGTGCCATTTTAAGTACTAAGAATATGAAAAATTTCCGGTAAAACAACTTTAACTCTTTACGGCACTACCCTATTATCGCAATACAGTGTCAGTGCTGTAATACGTGTTTGACATTTCATATCTTCGGTTCGGCATTGAATGCTATGAGGACAAAATACCACCATTCGATTCCGTGTAACAATATATCTTCATTCGTAACGATAGTTTTAGTCAATGGCAACATTATAGCTATTTATGAGCTTTGAAAGTAAAGCGAGATCGTATATGATCACTTTACGCATTATTACCAATAAATTATAAATACATAAAACATACCTTTCGCCGAACATAACTTCGGCCCCTTGAGACGTATGCTCATTCTGATATCCTTGATGAATTAAGCAGTTACAATACCATGTATAGTGTTTTTTTCAAGCTTCTATCTTTAAAGTGTGACTTTTAGTGCCGAATTTTACATTTCTGCTCCGAATTTGCGATAATCCCAACCGGAAATACGACTAAAATCGTCAAAACAATGCTACGCTTGTATCGCGTGACTCTGGAAATGCCAGAAATGGTTCTGCAGGTCAAAGTTGTTCTTTAATTAAAAAGATCTGGTATTCTCGTGGAAATTTTTTGGGAAATTATTTTTGGGAGTGCATTTCATTTTAATTAAATCAGTATTTCATTTTAAAAATATTGCACAATTGCACCATGCCATGAGTTTGACGTCATCCCACTGAGCTATAAATATATGGAGAGCGCAACTATAGATACAGAAATTGAAGCCGGAAGTCGCGCGCGGCCGCCATCTTACTGTGACCACCCATCCTCGGTCCCAGGGCCTCACGGCTGACACTGCGTTGCCGGAGGCCCTGGCGAAAACCAAAACGAGAAGTGATTTGATTGGTCGCATGAAAACAATGGAATGCGGAAATTGAACACGAACTTTTACTAATAAATATGGCTGACAATATGAATAGATAGGAGTGTATCAACTCTTTAAAGAAGACGAAGAGTCGTTTTGGTTGTTGAAATCTGCTGTCTATCAATGGAAATTTTATTTTTAATATAAAAAATGTTGGATGTTGTGTCACAATGTATTAAAAAGCTGCACAAAATTGGACATTGGATTATTTAAAGATTGAAA
>CACRXK020008788.1:0-20209 GCA_902702795.2 Paramuricea clavata | reverse complement strand
TGCACGAAAGTTGTAAACAACACCATATAAGGATAGACATTCCATATTTGGAAAAACGAACGTTACGGGGCAGATATTCAAATTCATTAGTCATCGATGCAGGCTCTCAATTCAGCTTGAGAGCCTGTTCGCAGGCTATAGACTAATAAGACTATATAATACACAGATTTATCACACTAAGAAACCAAAATATAGAGCTGAAAGTGGCCAAAGTCCAAAACAAATGTAAGCGTAACATTAGACTTGAAAAAGCTTTAGAAATTCGATAAAAATTCGAAGACTCGAGCGAGTTTAAAATTTGTGTTCTGCGCGTAGAAAGCGCCACCACCACAATTCCATGCAACACCGCGGAAAAACGTCTGCGCATGCACCAAATTATCAAAATTCAAAAACAAAAACATGCTTATTAATTGGTCAAAAATTAGTAAAACAAACGAGAAAATATAGCAAATGGGTAGATTAGACATTAATTGAAAGCGTCCTGGCATTTAAAGTATGGAATGAAATAGAATTCTTGTAAAAAATTGTTGATTTTAACGGACACGACTTCGAAAATTTTTGTAAAATTATTCAAAACAAAAATTCAAACTCAAAAGTTAAGCAAACTCTCGAAAAGTTAAGCCACTCAAATTGTAGAATAAATCCTAAATCCTTCTTAACCCACTCAAATTGTAGAATAAATCCTAAAGTTTAATTATTGTGAACACGAATTTTTTTTTATATTTGGCGACACAGTTTTTTTTAAAGAAATGTATCTCAAACGAAAATTCGGAAATTGTCGTTGCTTAGTTGATAAACAAAATGTTTCAGACGATAAATTTGTCAACAATCACCTTTAGTTCATGTTCTTGTACAATACAATTTCTTGAACCTTCTGGCTGTATTTATTCCTAGTTTTTAGAATGACATGTTTATTTTTGCGCTCGAAATCTGGCTGTAAAGACGCATAATGAAGTCACTCCTTTTTACCGCCATTTTGAGCCTTCGGAATCGTTCGGAACAGCTTCTCATCAAGTTCGCAATACTATTACAGGTAAGGTTGACGCACGCGCAGACGTTTTACCGCGGTGTTTTTAGTAGGCTACTTTTGTCTACTTGGCATGCGCATTTCATAGTAGGCTGTCTTTTGGTGACTGAATTACTCATGGTCATTAGCGCCTTGCAGTTATCATATTTATGCATGCTATTGTTCAGTCATGGCATATTTTACAAATATTGAAAAATAACGTACTTATTTATTTACGAGCTTTGTCATAAATGACTGGTGATCACTACAGGGCTTATTGCCCCATTCACATACAGGGTCCCTTAAACTAAACATTTACATCAATTACAACACATAGACCGCCGGCTATGGACCGATATCGTTTAGTTTTGCTGGACACATTTAAAGAATACATTTTTTTACGTCAAAGTGCTGTTTTGCACCGCACAAACAAAATTCTAAAAAGTGGCCCCGTGCTAACCAACCAGTTTCCTTAAAAATCAGCGATGCAAAATCGTATTTTATCGCTCTCAGTTGTCCGCTTGTTTACTTGTCTTTGATCGCAATTCATAACATTCAGCAAAATCCACTTTTTGCGCCAATACTTCCGGTTTGGCATATCTTGGCTAATGTTATTTTAGAGGACAATACAATATGGCTGCCATAATGCATCAGTCAAATCCAAGCGTGCCCATCCCCCCCCCCGGGCTATCCCGGGGCATTTTCCTAGAAAGAACGTTCCGGGGGTTGGGCATTTGAACTCAAACCTTTGCCCGGGGGCGGGGCATTTGAAATTAAGAATTTTGATTACTTTATACGTGCCCAAAATACCCTGTTATGTTTTGTCAGCCAACTTGCAACCAACTCCATGTTTTTCCCTCCAAACTCTTCCATGATGTATAAAACCACTCAAGTTGTCGCTAAAATATTAAAACGCTAAAATTCGAACCACGCCAAACTTTAAAAATAAATGTGCTAGAGCATGACGAAAACGCGCTAGAGTATGACGCACAATGCTTGGTAGCCTGCAACGCAGGCGAAATACTTGGGCGATATACTTGGCCGATCGAAGAAAGTATTCTCTTTTATATTTTCAGGTAATTGGATAATCTGCTCTTCTTAGCGAAACAGTCCAGCTGTCCCCGGGGTGGGGGATTTGCTACTGATTTTTTGCCCCACTGCCAGGCATTTTCACGTGTTTTTATTCCCGCCCCTGGGAATTTGTTGCATATTTTCAAAAATTGTCAAAAGCCCGGGGGGTTGCCCTGGGGGGGGGATGGGCACGCTTGGATTTGACTGATACATAACAAGCAAAGAATGTGCTGTGCACTTCGTTGGGAGCAAAGATGAACAATTAAAAAGCTAGTAGTAAAACATTTGAAAAGCTTATTACCTTAAGAAAAAGTTGAATAAATTTAAGTAATAATGTTGGCGATGTGTGTCGAAACTCGTACCAAATAATATCCGAAAATTATGAAAATCAGTTTACTCAAATCTCGAATGAAGGCGAGAAAGAAAGTTTTGCCAATGGCTATTATTACCATATGGAATGTCATCGTAAAGTGGCGAACGTATCAAAGTTGGAGAAGGCTGAAAGGTATCCCAAGAACGAAATACAACCAGCATCAGAGAGCGATATCGAAAGTGAAGTTAGTGAACCAGCTGCCAAATACATCCGTGTGTCCCAAAGGTGTCGTAGCCAGGAAAAACAGGATGATTTGTCACAAGGCACAGTTATTGGTAGTTCCAGATGCAGCAGAAACATCTTGCCTGCCAAATGCATAATATGCAAAAAGTCAACAGCATGGGGTAAATGTAAAGTAAGTGTTTAAATATTGATGTTTATTTCGTTTTTTATGTTCAATATTTCTCGTTGTTTTTGTTCACAGTTGTACTGTACTGCTGTATAATGTGTGTATGCTGTGAGCCTACAGGCAAAAGTTTCCATCAGGTAACTAATCCACTAATGCTTATCAGCTTATATCAGATTATTAAATCCTACTTTCAGACAACATTAAAAACAACATTACTGCCACTACGAAAGGCCGATGAAGACTTATTGGTTCATATTAGAGACTTGGATTGCTCGGTAATTGAGGTCAGATATCATGATAAATGTTTCAAGGCATACACCAACCCTGTATTTTATAATAGTAAGACAGATGGTTGTTGCAGGGAACTATATAAAGATTATAAATTCTTTGTATGTTTGCATGGTGATAAAATATAATAGTTTTGTTTGTGGAAACACCACGTAAATTTATTACTGCAGAAATAAATTATGCAGAAATTTATTATGCAGAAATTTATTATGCAGTAATAAATTTACGTGGTGTTTCCACAAACAAAACTATTATATATATAAAGATTCCTTTGATGCATTTTGTGAGAAATAAGTGGAAAAGAAAATCATACAAGGCAAAAAAATCAAGTCTATGAATGATTTGTTTAAAGTGTTTGTACAAATGGTTCAACAACAAAAGAAGGATCCTAGACATGAATATTTCTGAGCAACTTAGCGAGGCGTGGTGCGATGTTATTTTGGGATTTCATTGGTTCACAGGTTTGTGACCAGATTTCTTTTAAATGAGAGTTGACGTTCAAACAGAGGTTGCAACTTTCATCGCCTCTCACACTCAAATTGTGAGCTTTTTTACATTTTAATATAACATTAATATTTTATCAATTCCCCTTTCAGGATCTGATTCAACGTCTTCTTTTACTGGAAAAGGAAAGGCGACATGCCTCAAAGTTGCACGCAGTAAAGTCGAGTATGTTCGTGCCTTTCAAGATCTGGGCAAACAAATGACAGTTGACCAGGCCAAGGGCACAATGTCATATCTACAAAAGTTTGTTTGTCACTTATACGGACAAGAAAATGAGATCGATATGTGGATAATGCTCGACATAACCTTTTTAGAATGGGAAATTGCACTGAAGAAACACTGCCACCAACTTCAGACAGCTTAGTGCAGCATATACATCGTGCAAACTACGAAAGCTATGTCAGACGTCGATGTATGGTGCAAATGATAACTGCAGGAAGTCCAGATGGACATAGCTGGTACATCAAGAATGGGCAGTTATGCATCAAGTGGATGACTCTTCCAGTGGCACCGGATAGCGTGTAGGAGATCGTGAACTGTTCCTGCAAAACAGGCTGCAAGTCTAATCGGTGCTCATGTAAGAAAGCAAACCTGAATTGCACTGATTTGTGTAAATGTTCGGATAGTTGCAAAAACAAAGATAGGTCTGAGAGGGATGATTTTTCCATTGACTTTGATGACAAAGATGCATATGAAAATGATGAAGGACTAATATTGACAATGTTAATTAGAACCTTTATAACTTATATATTCATATCAGATTTAAAAAACACAAATAATTAAAATCACCTGATAGTTGTATCTTCGACACCGCTGTTTTTCAGTGCCAAACAGTGGTACAACTCCTGCATCTCAACCACAATTCAAAAAATTTCAAAAAATGCTTAGTCAGCATATTTTTAAAAACTTCTATTAGCTATAACGTTTCAATGAAAACATTGAAGTTATATGTGTAATATAATTTTTTTCTCTACTAATGAGTGTTTGACTAATTACACTGCCAAATTTCAAAATTTCTCGAATTTGTGTTTTCTTTCTTGTATATGACGTCATTATTTTAAAAATGACCGTTTTTTATCCAAACTGGTTGGCGAAATGGGGGCCAATTTGTTTACTCATCTTTTATATCATATTTTTAATCATTTGAAGCAAAAAATCGTATTCTTTAAATGTCATTTTGACATTTTGTTCGATTTTATGTTTATCTACAAGGCTTGACAAAGGATGACACGAGTGACATTTAACACCGACAGTTTTAAATTATTGTGGTATATTTATGTCATATATAAATTCCTCTCTCCTCCGCAGAGGTAATTTACTGTATTTTATTTATGTTCTTCGGTTCTCTTCGGATGATTTATTAGCGATTCCAAGCAGCCTTTCGGGCTCGTATTCGACTTTTCCGCTTTGCTCGGGGGACAACCTTAATTGAAACAGCTGTATATACGTATACTATCACTATAAGCGCTATACGGCCTTTGACTCCACATGACCACAAACCGCGGCCCCAGAATATAATTTTGATATTACATCGCTTCATAACTTTTGTTAATTTTAACTAAAGAATAGCAATATCTTATTATTTTGGCAGTTCCCGAAAAAGCATTTTGGCTCAAGAATATCGAATATGACAAGTGTTTAAAATTGAATAGTAGTTCAAGCAATGTTAATGTCATTGGGACAAGTTGCCCAGCAATGGCTACTCTCGATATGCTTTGGATATGGATATGGACCGCTACAGGAAATAGACTTATAAATGTTAAAACTCTTGAATGCATGCAAAGACGAGGCAATGGGAAAAAATGATCATGAGACAATGTAATACCACCAATAAACGGCAAACAATGCAGTGCACTGAATGGGCCAAATATGAATCAGATTTTGGTGAAGAACAAAATGAAATCGAAATTGGATTGGGCGGTAGCCGAGTTTTGCATTTATATAGTGAATATGGAATTTCCCAAAATGAGTATGCAATTTCCCACAAGTTAGCAGAACAGGAGTTCCCTCAGCTATGGAGAAATAAAGAAACCACGTGTGAAATAAGCACAACCTACAAAGGTGTAGTATATTATACGTGTCTAAAAAAATAATGAATGTCAAATATATTTGTTGATGGAAGCATGATTAAGTATTTCTCATTTGTTATTCTTTTCACAGGCTGTTATCGTTTCTCTGATGGCTCTTTCATAAAATACCTTAATTACAGTATAATCATGCCCAAACTGAGCATATCTGCTCCAATTTTTAAAGATAATGATCACCATTGCGAAGTAAACAAGGAATTTAAATTCAATCGAGATGGCCAGACAGAATGGAGATACGATGCAGACAATATTTTCTCTATCAACAACCAAAGAGGCAATATAATAGAGTTACAGGTAAACTACGTGAAGCGTTCCTATTTTGAGTTTCTAACTCATTTGGAATTTTCCAAATTACTCTGCTAATTACCTTTGTAATTTTGAAAAACGGGTTAGCCCGTTTTAGCATGCCAAGCGCAGCCTCGTCACCAGGCTCCAGTACGTGCGTGGGGTTTGCGACGCGCCATTTCCCCTTCTCCCGCCCACGCGTGTTTCTCCTGAGAGACCTTCACGCGCCGGGGACGAGGCTGTGACAAGCGCACATGAAGTTTATATCCCCATGTCTCGTGCACGCATATATTGCTCTTTGATCTTGAGACCAATCACAAACTTATCCTCATTGTACAATAAACATGAGCAGATAACCACATGCAAACGTGGCCATTGGGGCGACAGTGCAATGAACAGAAGTCTGTTCAATTCGAATTTTATAAATGTTGTAAACTGATAGTTCAATTTCTCTATTTAATAATTTTTATTTTAAAAAACCGGGTTTAGTTTGCTACGACATGGGCTACGACGGAACAGTTTCAAGCATGGAATGGTTCACTGTTGACGCTTTTTATTTCTTGTGGAAATGAAAATGAAAAACATTGTGTCCTTTTAAAACTGGCATCATTACCTGCATATTCTGATGTATGTGTATCATTAAATAATAGTCAACTCAATTATTTTTATCAGTTTGTTTTGGGGTATGCGTTGATTCGATGATCATTCTTAATATCTAGAGTAGTATAGGAAGTAGCGGTTCTAGACCATTTTTTCGGCCCGCGATCTCACCCAACTTCCGGTCAGCGGTTTCCATATTTTTCCCTCGAAAACGCGGGCTCATATTTTTCTAGACCATTTTTTTCTATTATTTTTTGGTATTTTTTATCTATTATTTTTTGGCGTTATTTTTTCTATTATTTTTCTATTATTTTTCAGCATTATTATTTACAAGAATTATTATCATATGCTAGGGCTCATATTTCTAGACCATTTTTTTTTTTTTTTCCAGACCATTTTTTCCTTTGTATTTTTTTGTGTAATTTTCCTATCTATTATTCTAATCTTTATTATCGTATTTAATTTTCTATTGAGTGGTGTCCGTACGCGTAACTTGTAATTCCGTCTTCAAGTAAATACCGTTTGTCATCGAAACAACTCAGTGTAATTTTCTTCAGTTCGTAAGTTCCAATTTTATGTTTGACGGATCTGATCGTGTTCATCTTATGTCTCATCAAGCCTCTTGTCTTAATTACATTCTTGAAGTTTTCGTGAGTGAGCTTGTTTCTGATCACGTACTTTTTCACTCCTTTAGCAGTCATTCCACCTCCACCACTTTCCTTTGTGTAGGAGTACATCTTCGACCTCAACCCAACGAATTCAGTAATTGGTACTCCTCCAGCTTCGTCCTTAAACTTACCAATCACCTTCTTGTTGTGAGCTGAGTAGTACGGGGAATCTTTTGGATAATCTGAGTTGTCCCAGCAGTCCTGCTCTTCACCGATCCTCCTGAAGTCCTCATACACGTCGTCGGTTTTTATTTCATACATGAGACTGTCCGTATCTGTAAACAGCAGCTTTGACCTGTCACCGTACTCCTTCTTAATCGTGTTGTAGTGGAAGTCATACATAAGAGTCTTTGATAAATCTAAGATACTCATCCCAACGTAGCAAGGTTTATTTAGAGTTAGAACTTCCTTCGTCTGTTTCACAACTATTAAGTTTTCGTTCATAATTCTATGTGACTGGAAGCACGGAGACGCTGTGAGTTTTAGTAGATCATTTTCCGATGACACCAATTTCACGTCAACTCTTTTTCTAAGATTTTCCATAGTCTTTCCGTAAATTGAGTTGTTCATCAATTTGAAGAAATTCTTCTCAAAGGTGTTTCGTGCAACTGACCGCTTCCTTGTGTTGAAGTCTATGTAATTCTTAAGCCAGGGGGTTTGTTTAAATGAAACAGCTCTGTGTACCCTTGTGAGTTTCATTCCAAGCTCCATGTACAGTTTAAGATTACGAATATGTAGGACGTAGTTTCTCCTGGGACCAAGTGAGTTTACCAGTTTTCTTACTCCTCCAATTGTCAGCTGGAATTTATCAGCAATACTTTTTGCGTAGTCTGACAACATTGATGCACCTATCTCCTTACTCTCCGGTGCTAGCGGATAACCGTTATGTAAGTTGTGAAGTTCCTTTGGATATTCCATGTCAACCTCCAGAACCATACTCCTTTTACCGTCTTCAGTGTAATCGTCTAAGTTTATTTCGTCAGGGTTTTCAATCCACTCAAACTCACCGTTAGGGAGTGATTGTGACATTGCCCAGCCATATAAATTGTTGGCGTCGAGGTACATAAGGAACTTGTTTTCAGACTCTTCGTCATACGTTTCCATGTACTTATTATTAGCCTCAGAGTGTCTGTGGGCAATATGACTTATCCCACCTCGCATTCCCTTCTCGAAGAACTGGAACATGTCCATATCGCTCACCAGTTCTATTTCCTCACCTGACTGTTTTAGGAATGCGTCCCAACTTAGACTCGGTGCTGATATGTAATGTGCCGGGTCCAGCTTGTAATTTTCCAAGCAAGTTCTTCTAAAGTTTTCAAAGACATCAGCCAGAAGAAGAACGTCGGTTTCCAGGTAGAGATCGTGGTAGTCTCTCATAGTCTTCATCTTAAAGTGATCCCAGACTTTCAAAGCTCTTTGGTAATCTTCCTCTTTCACCTTTGACTCATACAGCGAAGAGTAGAACTTGTCCCTACTTGGAAGACCCTCAGTGTCAAGTTTACTAATGTCGTCCAAATATTCATATGGAAATATTCCCTTCTGAGTCACGAGCTTGAAGTCCTCACCAGCCCACCTCTTACCAACTATCCTGAAGTCTTCGGGTGAAAGGTTACTCACAAGTGCTTCTAGGGAAGAAGCCATGAATTGTATTGAGTCAATGAACACGAGACTTTTACCAAGTGAGAAGGAAATATATTTTTCCATATTATTTGGGACAACATTAATGTTCATCTTGAACTTCCCAATCTCCTGCATTATTAGATGGCTATCGTAACCTCTTAGGTTATGGAAGACCACCGGAACTTTCCATGTAATTCTGTACTTAAGATTGCACATATTATGAGCAGCTCCACGATACATTCCAGTTACATGATCATGGTCTCTCACTCTATCGTCTCCTAAGTCGTTACCACATATGGAGCAGTTCCGCGTCATCCAGAACTCAGCTTCTTGCTCAGGTGTAATTACCATCTTCTTCTTGAATATTTTATTCACCATCTCCCGACACTTTATGGACTCCTTCAGTACCGTCTTCAGGAAGACATTTGTGGCATCCTCACCAACGTAACTTATGTATTCACCTGAGTACTGATCATCATAGTGGCAGACTGTTTTAAGACCAAAACTGCAAGCCTTGTGGGTCTGGTAGAGGTCTGTAGTACTTTTTTCCTCGGAGCTTTCTGAGTCGACTTTTCTCTCTTCAGGTACCAACATAGACTCAAAGTCGGCGTATATTACAAACGGTGCAGGCATTGAGTTCCTATGATTCTTGAACTTTATTTTCGTACCTTCCTTTGGAAGCTTTGTGGCCTGAGTTCCGTTTACCTCAAGACATGTCTCCTTGTGTTTCTTCAGCAGCTCCTCACTCTTGCAACTATGTAGGCAGTACAGACAGAAGTGCTTCTTATGTTCGTATCCACTTACACTGTACAGCATTCTGTTGATGTCTTTTATTAGGACATAGTGGTTGTTTCCATTACCATCACCTAAGAGTAACAGTTCCATATGCTCGTCATATTTTGTTTTAGAGTTTCTGATTGGGTAGAACTGCTTTTTACCCTTATAGCCGAACACTGATATGCTTATTGAATTCTTCCTCTCAATTTTATCAATGTCGCTTATCTTCACTGGGAAGTCTATTCCTTCATAGTCTAAGTTTTCCGAGAACTTAACATCCTTTCGTGTTATGGTAGTTGCTCTCCTGGCCTTCGGTCTCACATGTCTCACATGACTCCACATGAAGCATCTGTTATCTTCATTTTTCATGTTAATTAGACCACATTTTGGATTACTAATGTCTGCGGGTAATTTCATATACGAACTACCCTTTAGAGGCTTATACATTGCGATATTAACGTAGTGGCTCTCAATGTTTAGTATAATCCAATTTGAGCCTAGGTTTTGGAATGTCTCAATTCTGGATAATATTGTCAGTTGGCTTTGTGCTGCAGTTCTTTCGATATCCTCAAAGTTTGTTGCAGTTCCAGTTCTAGACTTGAAGTAAATTGAATCCTTCTTTGTCTTGTCATTACCAACTTCCTTAGACATTCTCACCTTGATTGTTTCCGTGTATTTCAGACCTCCCATTCTCTTCAACTCTTTTGCTAGTATTTCCCTCACCACCTGCCTACTTGCTGTCATCTGGTCTAATGGGTCCATATAGCCGGGAGTTATTGAGTATGTTACAGCTGCTCCATTTGCGGCAGTTTCTATTTTCCTATATGAAGGCTTATTAAGGTATGTTCCAAACGGATCAATCTCATGTTCCTCAGGTGTAACCACTGCAGGCTGCTCCTCAACTTCCTTAGTCACTTTTACAGGCTTCCGTAACTTTGGAGGAGGCACTGGCTTCTTAGTCCTTGGTTTCGGAACAGGTCTTTCCCTAATGATCTTAGTCCTGGGTTTCGGAACAGGTCTTTCCTTAGGAATAACAGTTCTTGGCTTTGGTGTTGGTTTCCATGGAGTCACACCTTTTGGCACTTCAGGAGCTTTTCTTGTGGGTTTCTTGCTAAGATCCACTGTCACCGTGAACTTATTTGGTCCCACCTGTGTTATCACACTGTCTGAAGAACTGATAGTCTTATTTGACCCTGACTTATGAATCTTTCTGCCACAGTCTGTTTTCTAGCCTTTGGTGGTCTACCTCTTCTCTTGGGAACAGCAACTTCCTTGGTTTTATCAGCCTTGGCCTTTGGTGGTCTACCTCTTCTCTTAGGAACCACTTCAACCTCAGCCTTAGCCTTTTGCGGTCTACCTCTTTTCTTAGGAATCGCTTCGCCTTCAACCTTGGCCTTTGGTGGTCTACCTCTTCTCTTAGGAATCACTTCACCTTCAACCTTGGCCTTTGGTGGTCTACCACTTCTTTTGGTGGTTACTTCACCTTCAACCTTAGCCTTTGGTGGTCTGCCTCTTGGACGCTTAGGGTTCCTAAGGTCTTCTAGCCTCTTCATCTCAGCGTTTACCTGAGGATCATCGGTTCTCCATCTACCTCCCATTGTCGGTGGTAAACCTTTGACTCCTCTGCTAAGTAAACTCTGATATGCTTCCTCAACTAGTACGGCCTTTGCCTTCTGCCTCTCAGAATACTTCCACGTCGGCATTATTCCTCTCTTGCCCTTGTAGTTTAATGGTAGCCTTCTCGGTTTCTTAGGATCTGTAGCTCTATCACCTTCATCAATGAAAAGCTTTTCTTCAGCGAAGACGTTCTCTCCCTTGTCCTTTGGTTTGACACGGTAGAACTTGTCCTCTGAGATTTTCATCACTTCATCCTCAAAGCTTTCCTCGTAGTCGCTATCATTAACTATCTCACTAAGTGCCATAAGTTGCTCGACGGTCATATTGTTCATATCAAAGTTGCTCTCCATTTTTTCACTCTTTCTCTATATTATATGTGTAAAAAAAAATAGCCCTATTTAATGGGCTATTTAATTAGTAATTAATTTTTATTTAATTTAATTTTTATTTAACTTAATTTTATTTAATTTTTATTTAATTTAATTTTTATTTAATTTAATTTTTATTTAATTTAATATTTATTTAATTTAATATTTATTTAATTTTTATTTAATTTAATTTTTATTTAATTTTTATTTAATATTTTATTCTTTAATTCCCAGTTATTATAATATTTACAATTTATGGGTTTCCATCCCAACTCGGGGAAGACTTTACCATATAACCTATTATCAAGGATGTCCACAATTCTTTTAGTCTTAATGTCCCCAGGAGGATTTCTTAACGTGATGTTGTTCATGCTGGCTATCCTTAGTAGGTAAAACTTATATCTAACTATGTTGCGCCCCCGTTGCAGTCTAAGTCTTTGTATACATCTTACGATGCTTCTAAACTGCTCCCGTATGGTATCCCTATCCCCTGAAGCAACATGCTCTAATAAGTGTCTCTCAAACCAACGGACTCTGTTATGACAAGACTTCTTTTTCAGGTAGTCGTCCTTGTTGTGGTTGTAACTAACATAGTATGTGAAGCCATTCCTGTCACTTGTACCACATTGTGTGCATACCTCTGCTCCATCTAATATTACAATAGACTTACTACCGCATTCGAAACATTCCGGTTCGTATGTATGTACAACCCTCCTACCGACTCTTTCCATTCCCTATACTATATGTGTTGGAATGTTGATTGTTCCTTCGTCTCCTTGTTATTCTCCGTTCCACATATATTTTAGCTGCAGCCTCTAGTTCTTCTATGGTGTCCACCCTTTTTCCCAAGGCCACCACTTCGTCAACGTCTAACATTGAAAGCCAGTCCATTTCTACTATGATGCCCACCCTTTTTCCTGAGGTCACCGCTTCATCAACGTCTACCTTTGTAAGTCGGTCCATTTCTCTATATTATATATGTGAAAGTAAGTTGCCGTATTTAGTCTGGTAATTTAAAATATTAAATTAATAAATAAGCTGCCCCTCCAACCACCCCACCTATAATTAAACCAAATATTGCCATATATTCTTCCATCTCTGAGCTAGGTTTGTAGTGGTTACTTAGTTGCGGCTTTCTTGGCATAGCCTTACGTGTTAACTCATTGATTCTTCTAACGAGTTCCAGTGACTTATTTGTTGCGTTAATATCCTTATCTGCCTCAGCTAGTTCGGCCTTGAGTTGCGCAAGTCTGTTTCTCCTGTCGGTGACTTCTTCAAGGTACTTCTCTCTTTCAGCTGTTAGGTTCTCCATCGCAATGTTGTGTCTGTGGGCTTCCTTAGCATATCCATTCTTGTCAAACATTTTAAATAGATATCCTGCTCCAGCAAATGCGAATGCGTTAAATAATCCTCCTGCTACTGCTCCCGCCATTGTATAGTCTTACCTAGGTTTTGAATGGGTCATCTGGTATATACTTCTTTTCTTTCAGGTAAGAGACCAACAGAGATGAAAGACTAACTGAGACAGCTAACTTCGCCATTCCTTTTACGTTCTCCGGTGTTCCTAACGGTTCTTTCAATAGTTTCTTCGATGCCATTGATATACCAACTGCTCCTACTGTAAGTAACACTGCGTTGTACACTTCCGCGGTCATCTTTGATTCTTTACTCATCTTGCTATAATATATATTATGTTTAACGTATCATTCAAGTGAATCTAACTTGGGCGTATCAGCTTTCCCGGTTACTTCTACAGTTTTAGGGATGTACTTAGGTTCTGGTTTCTTTGTTTCCCTCTGATGCTGATTAAATGCTAACACTAGAGATATAAGTGCGATGACCACTCCTACATATGCGATCACGTTGTTGCTTGATGACTCCTCTGGTTCTGCAAGTTTCTTTTTCCTCTCCTTTGCTATTCTGCTGATTGCAGCTAATCGTTTTCCTGCAGCTACTCTTTTCGGGTCTTTCTTCCTTTCACTTGTCACTACTTGAGTTTGCTCAGGTTTATCTTCCATTCTACTTGTAAGATACCTTAGGTTTAACTGGGTTTCGTCTTGCAAGATACCTTGAATCTACTTATGAGATAACTTAAATCTACTTGCAAGATATCTTAAATCTACTTGTAAAATAACTTAAATCTACTTGCAAGATAATCTAAATCTACTTACAAGATAACTTAAATTTACTTGTAAGATAACTTAGGTTGACTGACGTGATTGCTTAAAAAATGCCCAGTAGATTCTACCGAGCATTTTCTAAGTCTGTATCAACTGTATACAGATCCAGCACCGACTACTCAGGCTTCACCTAGTACTTACCAGGTGTGTAACCAATTCTTTTAATTACAACTTCCTTACACTTACTAGACTCCAACGTCTTACACTTTATCTTAAGATTCTCTATTTCATTTACGAGTTTCTTTGTATTATCAACTCTAAAGTACTCGTCTATGTATAACACTATCTCTGTATAGTTGTTGGATATCAGTGTTCGGAATCCGTTTTTACCTAACTCTCTTATCCATGCTACCTGATTATCTCTGAGTTCACCTGTGCCCTTTGGGGTCTTGAGTTCTATTGCGAATCCTCTAAAACCGTTACATGGAGTAACTATTGTGAGATCAGGCTGCCCACCTAGATACCCCTTATTCCAGGCGTCGCATCTCTTTCGTGATGTATCCTGATACTTTCCTAGTCCCGGTAGAATTAGAGCTTTTGGGTGGTAATCTTTAAGATATTCTACAACTGCATAGTGCAGAACCGTCTCGTTAATTAGTCTCATCTGATTGCAGTATAGTGGCTCGGGTTCTGGTAGTTTGTACAATCCAGTTTTACGGATTGATGGGAGAACGTCCGTAACCACCCAGTCTTGGAAGGCCTCTGCTATTGGAAGTCTGGATTTGAATATTAGTTGGTACAGACCCTGTTCCCTTAAGAAAACACAGTTTGGATGACTACTAATGATGGGACCCTTAAGGGTCCCATCTCTAAGTTCCCGGGGTGTTACCTTTCCTGTATTCCACACGCAGGTGGGACCCTTAAGGGTCCCACCTCCAAGTTCCCTAAGTTTTACCTTATTTTTGTTCCACACGTTAACCTGAACAGCCTTCTTTGGGTTTGAGTATCCTAGGGATTCCGCCACATCTTTTGCATAGAATAGTATCTCATCACCACACATAATAGTTCTCACACTAACATTAAGATCTGGGTTCCTGAATAGTTTATTCATCTTTCTCTATACTATATATGTAAAAATTTTTATGGCTATTTAATTCTGAATTAATTTTGAATTAATTTTGAATTAGTTGCAGCATTCCCTCTAGCCCTCCCAGCTGCATACCATATATGTCCGATGGTAAATAAAATATTACATCTCATTCAGTTTCTTGTATATCTTTACAACTGTTTTAACTGTGTCATCCCTGAATGCCTCGTATTCATGTTGAAGTGGACCTATGACTTTATCCTTAAGGTTATGTAGGTCCTTCTCTATAAACCCTATCACCAGCTGATTCTTCCTAAGTATGCTCTCCAATGAGTCAAGCGTTTCCTGAATCTTATCTAGCTTTTCCCTGTTTGTATCAGTCTTCTCAATTAACTCATCAATTATGGCTTCGAATTCTGTTCCTTCCCAAGCGTTTCCCCAGTTGTAGGGTTCTCCAAGTTGAGACATTCTTCTTCACTATGTAATAGAATATGTTTAGCTTCCTCGGATATCTCCTCAGGCTTCTCCTTCTTTTTCCACTTGTGAGCAACGACGTGCTTAGCCGTTGTGCAGCCACCTGATATTAATCCTATAAACGGAATGTTTGGTGAGATTGTTCTTGTTAGATATGATACGTCATCCTTTAGAAGCTTATCACTAAGTAGTTCCTCTGATAGCTTATCTGATGATTCCACTGCACCTAAACTTCCTAATATAGATGCAAACTTTGAGATAATAAGAGTTGATAAGAAGTCACTTGCATATGACATCCTCTGACTTTCATATTCATGATATAGTCTATCCACAACATCCTTGTTGGACTTTCTTATAAAACTTGCGGACTTCTCTATTACACCATCCCTGGATAGCTCTATAAGCTTGTCTCTTTTACTTTCAGTCTGCGACTTATCTGCGGTTTTTCTTGCGGTAGACTTAGCTTTCTTTTGCGGTGCCTTTGCGGCCTCTTCTACTTCCCTCACAGCTGCAGATATTTCTTCATCAGATTCAGATTTCATCTTTTATATTATGCGCGATGTTTTATTTGATGGTGTATGTGTAAGGGTGTATAAGTAGTATATCTAGTGCGGTGAACTTCTCATCTTTCAGTATTTTTGTAATCTCCGCAATTGTCTCCTGAGGAACACCACTTAGGTAATCATCTGTTATGACCTTCATATCCCTGCGACTAGGGTTGTAGAATGTAACTAACCTGGAAATGTTCTCCCTGAATGGTTTCGCTACTGAGGACAGTTGTTGAGTAATTACAATAACGGATAAGTTGTAATGTCTTGCGGAGAAAGCTAGGCGCACCAGTTCTGAGACTCTTTTCTTTACATCTTGACTTGCTGCACAATCGTCCACTATAATAAGAGTTTGAGTTCCACGAAATATGGTGGACACTGCCTTCAGAACTAGATTGATCATTTCTTGCGAACATGGAATTTGTATAACTCCGCGATCGCTAATATGAGCCCAATTAATGTAAGTTGTATTCCATTCTATTGTTGGACATATAATAACAATGTAATCAAAAACTTTATTGTATTCCGTTTCTAACATATTTAGTAAGAACTGAGTTTTACCACTTCCTGTCATTCCTACTATAAGCATGTTGAATGGTGGTTCGAGTTGCATCTCTATGCTTTACCGTTAGTACAAACTAGTATTGAATACTTGATAAATCTCTATTAGTAAAGTTAAGGAGGGCATCTGATACAATAAAAATATTACATTGAACGTCAGCTGTTGTGGCTCTCTTTTTGATTTCCATGAGTACACCAGACTGCGTGTTAACAATTCTCCTTCCTCCACCAGTGGTATCATCCTGTGTTGATCTTAGATCAATTACCAGAGCAAAACCATTATCGAAGAACTTGCTGACGGACATAAATTCGTCTGCCATGGATTTCTCGCACATAGGGCAGAAGAATCTTTTTGCCTCTTCGAAGAACCTATTTTTAGGAAGTCCTTGGGAGAAGACTGCATTAGGTACACCTTCAATGGTTAGGTTCACTTTATCAATGTTTGGGTAAATATATTGTTCAGAATCAGTTCTCACTCTATTGGTAAATAGAAGGACAATTGCTGACATGCTCTTTCTGGGGATATTAATGTTTTCATTCACAATGGTAAGATCCTTGTCCCAATTACTTGTGCGCATAAGAGTAACATGTTTGTAGGACAGTGAGCGACCTGTTGAATACATCCTTGATACTTCACTCGCAAGGGCGTCATTCTCAATGGTCTCGTATTCTAGCTCAAGATTATCAAGTTTATAATTACCCTTAGCTTCACCTCCTTGGGCAGTCATAATCTCATCTGATTGCGGGAGTGTGAGGATGTACATAGGACTATTATTCATATTAAATGGTACGTAAAGTCCATGGTCCGCAATTATTTTATCAATTGGTTTTCTCAACTTGGAACCGTACACACTGTGAAGAAGTCCATCCGCTATTTTATTGGTATCACCAACTTTTACCCCTATGTCGTCACCTGAGATTAACTTCCTGAGATTTTCACTTGCAAGACCCTGCTCGGTCATCTTATTTCTATCACCTAGTGTTAGCCATAGATCCTTGTATATTTCGTACAAACTCTCTCCCGAACAGTCATAAGCTGTTTCACCTGCTACTTTGATCTGAAGACGTTTAGCTATCAACTTAGACAGGTTATTATTAACGTGGCTTTTTGTATTGGAATTTTTAAAGTCATATAATAGTGCAAGTGATCCTGGAACTAGACAAGAGTCAGGCTTTAGCTTAGGGATGTTAATATACAGCTCTTCACCTGGGCTAATAGTTGTTGGATTAAATGTTACAACACTTCTAGTTCTAAGTCCTTTTATAGATGTCATGTGGCTCCTCCTGAAGCCAGGCTTTAGTTCTCTTTCCGTGGTATTCATACTTTTATACAATATGTAATGTTTAGTTGAATTGGTATAATAAAACTGCTGCTGCACAAACGATGATTATCCATATATTATCCGCTGCTAACTCTACTCCATCGGCTATCTTCTGGAATACAGGTGGTAGTTCTATTTGATTGTTTACCAACTCACTGATCCGCTTATCGAGCTTTCCTGTTGTGTCACCTACTTTCCACAATATATTTCTAGTTGATGCTACCAGTCCTATGATTACAGCTGATGAGGAAATTAGAACAGCTGATAAGATGCCTGCATTCTCCCTTACCCATAACCTGAGCCTATGCAGTCTCCTACGATCATCCCGTTTAATGAGGTCCCTCTTTTTCACTTTATCTCTTAAGTTGAGAAGTTTATTTAAGTTTGACTCTCTCTGGTAATCATTTGATAGCATTCTAACGTACCTCAGTTCTTCCGACTTTTCCTTGAAACTGTTTTCATCCAAATCGGATAGTATTAGTTCATTTAACAGTCTGTCTCCCCTACCCATTAGATCATCGTATGACAGATTAGATAGGTTAGGGAACTTCTCAGCTAATTGCTCTCTCGTAAGGTCTTCACTTAACATTTTTCTCCTCCTTAGTTCCTGTACGTAATTAATTTCCTCGTTAATATCCTGGGTCTCCTCAGTAGTTTCGCTTTCCCTAAGATCCTTGTCAAGGTACGGTAATTCGCTATCTAAAGTTTCTATATCCATTTCTCCATAGTCCGGATACTTTTCCCTCAACTCTTCCATTCTCCGGTCATCATATTCCTCCTGGTGTTCCTCCATAGCTAATTTACTTTGTGTAATAGTTGTATACTATTAAGGCCGCAGCTACAGCTAGAACCCATAAGTTAGACGCTAACCATGCAATTCCTTTGGCTCCCCATGATAGCGCTGTTGCAACTGCGTTCAGGATTGGAACTAGAATTGGTCCTGCTTTCTTTGCTAAATTTGCTAATGCTTTTGCTACTTTACCAGTGGTCTTTGCTGTCTTAACAATGGCTCCCCTAGCATGGATTAATAATGCTGTAATTAAACTAGCTGTTGACACTGCTATCCCTGCAAGTCCCACTTTTTCCTTTCCTACCCAGTCTATAAATTTACGTAATCTAGAAATATCTTCCAACTGTGCCTCTCTTGCTTCCTCTACAGTTCTCTGTTCTAGTGTCCTATCCCTGGCTTCCTTCAAACTGTCAATTCTTTCTATAAGGGAATTATACTCAGTTGTACCTTCCGCAGATGTGGCGCGTTCCACGGTTTCACTAATAGCTTCGTTAAAGTAGTCAGCCTGAATTTGTAACGCTCCGTTGGGACCTGTTCTGCTTTCTAAACTTGATCCATCAGGTGGGTTAAGAACACCTCTCAGTTCATTGTTTTCCTGTATTGTTAGCCCCGGAAGGTCTCCTAGTTTTGCGCTTGTATCTATTAACTCAATGTTCTCACGGTCAGCGTATTCCTCACTACTTTCATTAAATTGCGGCTCTTCACTTTCAATTATGTCGTCAGGATCTGTAGGTACCTCTTTTATTTTCTTTAGAAGGTCCTTGTATTCTCTCAGTGCAGGTGAGCTCTTTGAGTACATAGGTTTACTGGTCTTACCACGTTTCATTATTTGTGTCCCACTTTTGTCAATACCTTGTTCACTTCTGAATACCAACACCTCTGTGCCATCCTTGAGTGTTTTTACAGATGATCGTTTGATGAGTTCCCTGACGTATCTATTCCTAGGATCTAGTATCAGTCCCTCCTTACCCTTTATAACTCTTGTGACAGCTTGAACACGCTCCACCTGGTTTTCAAAATCTCTCTTTTTATTCGCTGTTGAAATCTTATTTAGTTTCTCTAGGCGGGATTCTATTTCGTCCCAGTCAGCGTCAAATGATTCGTTGAATGCATCTAGCACGTCTGGAAGTACATTGTTTGGATCTTCTACAAAATCTACTCCCGGGGTGGTTGTGCTTCCTGATGGACCTGAAATGTTCACTGTACCATCATTTCCTTCGGTGAAAGTTGTTTCTTCTATTTCACGTCTCTCCATGAGACTCTTCACATAATCCAGTTCACTTTTAAGATCGGTTAATACTATAGGGTCATCACCATACATAGCCTCAGCCTTCACCCCTATATCTAACCTATTAAAGGCTGTCGTTAGGTCATCATAATTAAGATCGTCATATTGAGGATAACTTTTTTCTACCTCCTCCAACTCAGTATCATCGCGGTCATCGTAGTCCTCCATAATACCTTAACTTATGTTAGGAACTTAATGTCTCCAGCTGGTATCCAACTGTTAAATTTGTCATCATAACCTAACCACTTAATGAAAGCCATCTTTTTACCCTTCACTGTTCTTCTTCTTAGTACTTTCTCTATTTTGAAATCAGGTTCTCTTCCTTCAGCGCTATATAGTTCTTGTTCATAGAATCTACCAATTATTGGTTCATCAGCACTGTCTTTTATTGTGTACGTGTTTGGAT
>CACRXK020008787.1:0-11184 GCA_902702795.2 Paramuricea clavata | reverse complement strand
CAAGTGAATACGAAAGAATAAACAAAGAAATTCATCGAGGCATGCTAATAAGCGTCTAAATCTCTAAGGATGCAAAAGCATAAATTACGACATGCCAAAAAGATCAGGTTCCAAATTGTGACAAGAGTTAATTAGCTAACAACCCTCAAATGTTCATTAGATAGCTACTACAAATATGTGTACGAACTTCAAGCAATGATCCTTTACTTATTTGACAGGGACCGCGGAGACGGGGGGGCTGGGGGGGCTTTAGCCCCCCCACTTTTTTTGACAGCCAAAATTATTAAAATAGAAATCTAAATGAAACTTTCTAAATTTTAATTAAACCTTTTCTAGGCATTTTTAACTTTCGCATCTAATTAAAATGAATAAAGGCTAAGCACCCCATTATGTGTACCTTACATGAAGTTCCCTTCAACACAGCCACGTGCTCCGAAACGAAATTATTATTTATATTCATATGGTTTTTGCAAAGTTTCCGCAATGGAGTTGAAACTGCTTTTATTTTTACTTTATTTTTACTATTTTTACTTAAGTTTGTAAAAGGTCTAAATTTTGTTACTTTTTATGACGATGGTCTTGGAGATTTTTTGCTAAAGTTCCTCCAAAAATGCAGGAAATAGCGTTTAAGGTAATAGAAAATTAAACATTTTCCTTGGGGGTTTTATTGATGATTTAGCCCCCCCACTCTCTAATACGCTCCGCGGGCCCTGTTTGAGCTGTTGGAATATTGCAATATACGGTACGTTGCGAGCGACATTTGATGTATGCGTTCGCGTATAATTAACCCAAGAAAATTCAAAATGGCCGACATATATATATATATATATATTCGAAGGTCAAACTTTTCTGGATCCAGTATATATATATATATATATATATATATATATATATATATATATATATATATATATATATATATATATATATATATATATATATATATATAGAAAAGACTTGTATCTTGTTATCAGCAACATTTCATATATATATATATATATACAATAATAAATCGTTGTCCGTTGTACAAAAAGAGTGCTCAATAACAAATTTAATTGATAGAGCAAAATATACTAATTATAATCTTAAAATTTTATTAATCGCTACACAGTGTTTCACGCTTTCAAAGCGATCTTCAGGCGATACTCTCAGGTATATACTCAGGTATCGCCTGAAGATCGCTTTGAAAGCGTGAAACACTGTGTAGCAATTAATAAAATTTTAAGATTATAATTAGTATATATATATATATATATATTTTAACAACCACAAAAGTAGCATGAAACGTTTTAACAACCACAAAAGTAGCATGAATAGATATGGGAGAGGTGAAAGGGGTATGGCAGGCGAGCATTTGTATGCTCATTTTTTTTATCAAGGTCATAATGGTATGCAAGATGTGAAAGTTAAAATTATTGATAAAACTAATGTTGCATGTCCCACACAAAGAGAAGGTTTTTGGGCATATAAACTGAATTCGTTTGAACCGCATGGGTTGAATTTAAAAGACTTTGTTTGAACAATAGAGTTAATCAGCAGAATTATTATAATTAGGGTATGGACAGTTTAAATTGTTGAAATCAAGTGTACACATGTAATCTGAAGAAGGGGCTTGCCCCGAAACGTAATAAAAAGTTGTTATACGAGCTCTGATGTATCATTGATTGATTTATATATATATATATATATATATATATATATATATATATATATATATACATAATTTAGTGTGTTATGTATGAAGATGTAATGTAATGTAATGTAATGATTTATTTAGAGTCGTATACACAGGATGCGGTTACCCAATCATCCGAGCCGGAGGCTCATGTAAATAAAAGTGCACGACATATACTATAATACTATAAATACATATGTACATTATAAATATTAAGTTGTGAAAAGGTAAACGAGACTAATAAGGTACAAATCTAAGAAATTATATACAAGATTGGCACTGACATCCTATAAATTCGCAATGTTTTAGATGTGACTTAAATTCTGCTAATGTCGATGCAGATTTTGCAGGGAGCGGTAAATTGTTCCATACGTGCCCACAATATAGCTATAGGAATTATGCAAGTAACGGCTATTGTTTCTATCCTGTTCAACATTAAGACCATTATGTCTCAGGTTATAGGTAGATTTACGTCTTTTAAAAAAGTCAGATATATATACATGCAGGACCTTAATTTCTAAAACTCTTGAAGAATAAAATTAAAGATTGTTCAAGTCTCCTACGTTGGAGTGATCGCATTGATGCTAGTTCTAAAAGTTCGTCATAGGTGATATTGTTACCCAAGTTCATTACAGTTCTTAGACCGTAGCAATTGGCTTTCTCAAGTTTCTTGCACAATGTTTTGTTCACTCCAATAAGTAGTTGAGAACAGTATTCCATATTAGGTAAACATACGCTTTGTACAAACTTGTTATAATATTTATCGGAACCATTCTCTTAAGGCGTCGTAGAGCAGCAATCATTCCATAGGATTTCTTTAATATCTCGTCAATATGCTGCTTGAAATCTAAATTTCTGTCCAGTGTCACTCCAAGTGTTCTCAAAGATTCGTGAATTTCTAATGGCTGGTTGTCAATTTTAAGGTTGTACGAATAGTCAGATTTCCCTAAGATCATTGCTTTTGTTTTGCCATTGTTGATTTGTAAGAAGTTTTCTTTGAACCAATACGATAATTTCTGTAGATCACGGTTAAGCGAGTACTCTAGTATGGCAGGACATGTATCAGATGAGTACTGGGTGGTGTCATCTGCATAAAGACGGAGTGATGTGTTGTCGACATACCAGTTAAGATCATTGATGAAAACATTAAATAGTAAGGGTCCCAATAAGCTTCCTTGAGGGACTCCACATTTTAAGGTCAGCCAATCTGAGAAGACTCCATTACATTTCACCCTCTGGCTTCGTTTAAATAAATAAGATTTCATTAACATCAACGCATTGTCCGGCAGACCGTAAGCCTTTAGCTTTGCAATCAACAAATTGTGGCATATGGAGTCAAATGCTTTCGACAAATCGATTGCTACAACTCCCACATCCTTCTTTTGATCAAGAGCTTTTCTAAAGTCGCCTGTCAGCTTAATAAGTGCCGTTGCACACGAATGACCACGAAGAAAACCCGACATGTTATTTGAAAAGATTGGAGAGAAATGTTTGTATAACTGATCGGATTTAATTTTCTCAAAAAGCTTTGGAATGCATGATAAGATGGTGATCGGTCTATAATTTGTTTTAATGACGGCGTCATCTTTTTTGTGAACAGGGGTGACATCTCCTTGTTTCCATGCAGTCGGCCAGGTACTTTTGTCAATACAATAATTAAATAAATTAGTGAGTGGCAAAGCAATTGCAGGAGCTGAGGCTTTAAGTAACTTTGGTTGATAACCGTCAGGCCCACTAGCTTTCTTTTCATTTAAGTTTAACAAAAGGTTGCTAACGAGCTCCATGTTTATTTGCTGGAATGAGAAATACAAATCATGACATTGTTCCTTGATTGCCCGTACACTAATATGATTCTCAAAATCTTGTTCAGTCAAGTTTAAGATTGTTTCTTCAACAGACGGGGTCGTAAAATAGTTATTGAATACTGAGCTAGGATCTGTAATCATTAACCCATTCTCAATAAGTTGTATTGTCGTTCCGTCATTATTGTCCATGTCCTATGCATAGCGTCCTATTCTAAAGTACGGTCACGGGTAAAGAAATTTAGTTTATAACTCTTTGTACATATTATATGAAATTGTTGGCCACTTACCTGTCATTGGCATTGACATTTGAAACTTCAAACATCGTCATGTTGTTTTATGTAAGTATCTATGTACACTAAAACTGCAGGCATTAACGTTCAATTAATTCAACATCATTAGTCATTACTAGTAGTATATATACGGTATATACAGATTTACTATATTTATATGAAAACGTTTCTTATATTCAATAACTCTGTTATAGTAATTAAGAAAGATTATAGCTTTCATGACTGTTTTAATTTGAAAAGGTATAGATAAAATATTTTCGTCTCTAACACATTTGACCTAAAAATATGATACAAAGAAAACTTTAAAGTTGCTCCACGTGTATGCTCAATTATCATGATGCACTGTAAGAATTATTTTTGCGTGATAATATTATATTATCACGCAAAAATAATTCTTACAGTGCATGATGATAATTGAGTATACACGTGCATGGAGCAACTTTAAAGTTTTCTTTGTATCATATTTTTAGGTCAAATGTGTTAGAGACGTATCAATTATCTTCATATAGAAAGAGAAAATTAATCAATTATCTTGTAAAGCAAAAAAAAACATATAAAAAGGGCATAGTGTAAATATCGAATAATTATAATCCGGAAGGGTGCAGCCACTTCTGCAGAATATGAATGAATAATGAGATTAATAGAAATATGATAGACGAGGAGACGTTATGGAATGTAACTTACTTGCCAAAATTTTAACTTGATTCGATATTTCAAGATGCATATTTTGTCGGCTAATTAAGTTGCTTTCCCACTCCTACAGTAAAGTGAACAAAATAGTGCGCTTAAACTGTCTCTTATGGTATGTTGGTTGTATGATTTTAAAAACAATGCTAAAATAAATTAAAACTATAGTTTTTGGATAAAGTGAGACAACGAACGTAGAGCCAGAGATAAAATTTATGTACAAGTCTTGTACATAAATTTCACTTCTGGCTCTACGTGCATCCATCACTCAGAATGCATGAATCACTTATGTATCACGACAGTGTATGTTAACCAATATACCTCGCAATATGATATTAACTGTCGGCATTACAACACTCGAACATCGTGTCAAAGGTCGGAACTGAAGAATTCTCAAAACTTGATATTTCTTCTTTATATTTTAAAAGTGTTTCCTTTAAACCCACGAACACGGCCGACACTATAGGCAGCGCTTATAAAACCTCGGGTCGTGTTTCCATATTTCGTATTTCCACAGCATGACGTCACAACGTTGAATATGACTTTTCCATATCAACATTATGATGTCATAACGTTGAATATGATTTTTTCCATATAAACAGTATGACGTCACTTCGTTGAATATTATGTCAAAACTTCATATTTGCTCAACTATTGAGTTGATGTGGCAGTTCAAATAAATAATAATTATAATATGTAGTTATTATCATTGTTATTATGGCGTCATCTTCTTACCGTTGATTTTCCCGCCTTTGCGGTCATTTAATAAACTCAAGATTTTGTTTCGGGTGTTGCCAGATAAGGAAGTTGTTATGAAAGAGAACACTTCAGTTACTGTAAATCTCTTTTACGATATCATGTCTAGTTCCTTGTTCGTGCTTTGTCGTAGCTTCTCGCAACTGACGATATCATACATGATGCGGAAGCTTGAATTGTTTGAGATATTCTTATGTACTTTCTTTTTTTCATTTTTCCTACGCGTGGGTATACATGTAGTTTAATTTCACCACTGTGATTCCGGTCACTTATGTCTCATACAGCGAGATACCGCTGATGTATATGCAGTATATTGAATAAGTCACGGTTATGACAGGATGGAATTGCGTTATATTCCAAGCGAAAGAAAACCAGTTTAAAACTAAATGTAGTTCCGAGGTCAGGATAACGTCGATAACAGTTTAGTTGGTTTCTACAATGGCAATGCTTTCCTTTTCTATTGACTTTTACAAAAGGCATCCTACTGGCACTATATATGTGAGGTGTCTTGGTATGTCTCTCCAAGGCATATACTGGGGGGGGGGGGGCATTTGGCCCCGCAGGCCCCACTATAGTTAATGGCTCAGATACTACCTTACCCTGAGTGACCAAAATCGTACTCTGGGGAACCCACACTGTGTCTAATCTTGCATGCATGGTTTTGGCCAGGGCGCTTATATAAGCGCCCTGGTATTGGCCGCCAACAGTAAAACGTTTAAAATATGCACTGTGTCTCTCCTCCGCAGAGGTTTTTAAAATAAATTGAATGAGCCATTGTGCAGCTAGATGGTCACCATTGACCCGGAACAATCCAAATGTTCGTGGGGGTTGATTTGGCCATGTCCATGTCCCGATGACTGTGATAATAAACTGTTGGTTGTGCAAGTGCAGGTGCGTGTTGAGCAACCATTAAAGTAAGTTAACCGCGCTCTGAAATTAACAAAGAATATCGGATGCGATTTATTTATAAATTTATATTGATTTATAAAAACTTTGCCGTTTACAAAATTTACACTAGTACAGAACGGTACAGGTTTTCTGTCTTTGTATGATATTTTTAGACTAACTTTGCTGGAAACATATCGTCAAAATTGCTTGAAATTTATCAATTATCTCTTAAAAGCGGAAAACTATGCGGAAAATGAAAGTTTGTAAATGATATCTAGTGTTGAACAATTATAATCAGCCGGAAGGGTGCAGCCACCCACGCCGATCAGAGTCAATAAAGATTTCAACATGTGGAATAACAGATTAAATAGAGGTGACTTGGTCATTAAATCACGAGGAGACGTTATGGAATGTAGCTGGCTTGCCAAAATTTTTAATTCTCAATAAACATTTAATTAATGAAAAAATCTGTAACAGTAATTTTTCCATAGAGTAGTTTCATAACAATACTCAACAGTGAACAGAATTCAACAATAACATGCATATTCCAGTTCAGTGCTATTCATATTCATTTAAGAGAATAAGAAGGAATTTCAAAACAGATCATAGCCATAGGACATAGATCATCATTAGTTTCTTAAAAAGTATTTGGATTATATAATTTAGACAGTAATACCAAAATATTGAAAAACTTTGAAATGATTCCATTCAGTTACTACGAATATTATGAATGGCCGGGAGCTTATAAAGTCAGTTTATACGTGGAAATATAGCGTGATCTATCTGTCAGTATACTGAAGATGGGATATACCATTGACATTATTGCATTAACATTCTTTGGCTATGCAGCAAATAATTATTTATAGGATTAAAACATTTTAACATCCTGTCAAAGAAAGAATTCTCGCAATTCCAGAACTAGTTTTAGGCCCTGTTCACAACGGGACGAATTTGGAACCAAATTTGCATGATGTGCCCTTTGTGATCACACGGGACGCATGGAGGAAAATAGACCGTTTGAGGACTGCTAACCAGACGAATTTTCGTTTCTGTTGAGAATCCTCCGCACAAATTCAGTCAAATGTAAAGAATTTTTCGCCACTTGGTTCAGTCAACAAACTGGGACTGTATTTCGTTTTTAAATATTCGTTTATTCAGTAACCACACATTTTTTTTACAATCATCTTAAACAAACTATCGACACTCAAATACAAGTCTTATAAGCACTCTGAATCATTCTATAGGCTAGCTACAGTAGTTTCGTCCTATCTTGTAAATGACCTCAGTAAGATAAGATATATAGATAAGATATATCCTATATAGTATATCAATGAGAGCAGGATCTATGGTGATTATGAAAATTATTAGTATATTATTATATCCTATAAATATTTACGCACCATTCATCAATCTAATATAATCACAGCATATTCATAGTTTTTTTGAATGACAGTAATGGTTTTCACAAACTTACGTCAAACAAACATTATTCGAAACATTACTACGCTTCCCTTGATTCTTTCACATGATTTTAACTTCTTAAAATTTATGATTATTTGGGTGCATATAAATATGATCTGTAGCACTTTGTCCGTGCTTTCCCTATGTTTTCGGAACTGGCAATATTTCATACGTGATGTACAATACTTGACCCATTTTACCCTCACTCATACACGTGGGTGAGACACTGCATGTCACTGCGTACTATGATTTCCTGTTTGTCTTCCCAGTGAGCTGATATTGAATGAGTCACGGTTAATTCGGCGAAAATGCGTTTTAAAAGATCGTACCACTTAAAACTGAACATAAAGGATATCATCGCAACATTTTAATCAGTGGCATGCTGGTTTCAATGACATTAATGTACATGTCATAGAATGTATATAGCCACGCGGCGAGGCGTCTCGATATAGCGGAATATCCTCCCGCAACAATTCAAATGTATTCTGCGGTTCAATCTAATCATGCATGCCCACTACCCATATATAATAATATAGTGAAATGATCGACTGATCTTTATAGTGAGGGTATATCTTTTTTCATACGACTGATACTTTATGCTTACTTGTGATAACGTTTTATTTCCTTTTCCAATTTAGTTATAGAAATATAGGTTGTTAACTATCTACATGCTGCATGCATGAGTTCAGTCTAGATGCATGCTGTCTGCTCGATTTTGAAACGAAAAAAGTCGGCTAATACAGCGAAAGTAAATTAAAGAATCCGGCATAAACGAGTGTAGTGACGACTCAGAACTAATACTAATACTAATACTAATGAAGCTTGTTGTCCATGCAGTATTTGCCTTACATTCATCAGTTGCATCTCATCATTTATATATAAATGTTCAAATTAACGTTACCATTGACACTGAAAATAAAACACTCAGCCAAAGAGGACTTTCGCAGTGGATATACAATTACAATCAGTGGAACAGCCTTCACTTTCTGAACGAAAGCGGAGTTAAGTCGAGGTCAGTCAAGTGCACGAGCCACTATCCTTGTTGATTCCGTCAAGACGGTCAAGTGCCTCAAGTTCATATTTCCTTGATAAACCAATTGCGATTGTAGGACTTGCCAACTGAAAGTGAAACATTTATAAATCACGCATGTATATTATATGGTCCAATTTAAAGTCTGAAAATCACAATAAAAGCGAAAGAGTATAACTCTCTGATTGATGACTGCACACGCACATGGCATGTCTGAAAAGAAATAATTATACACCAAATTCAATGGCCATGCAGGTGATCTCGTGTTCGTATTTTAGCCAATCAGCGTTCAGAAAGGGTTGTCCGAATAGAAATCCATTTTGATGTATTCAGTCAATTATATCTTTCGTTATTCTTTATGAAACTAGTTGAAATTTTGTAATTATGTTTTGTTATGAGAACTATAGTTCTGACAAAAATATGGAATCGAAATAAAGTATATTACAGGAGATATTCAGTTGTTTTAATCACAAAATGGATTTCTATTTGGCAGCTAGTGCCAGTACTTTTCCGCGTATCAAGATCATCTGGGATATAATACTGAAAAATTCATATAATACTGCGAGATATTCTGGGAGGAAAACAAAAGGCAAAGCACGTTAAAAAACGATAATGGGAACTATCTTTTTGGATCAATTGTAAAATACTAAAATAACACTGAAATTTATGCTGATAGTGATAGATTACACGACTCTCCTATAGGCTATAATTATATGAAAACTAATAATTGCTTGTTTTTTTATATTTATACATGTTATTTAAAACAGTTTTAGTCTATTTCTAATTCTATGTCATTTTAAAGAAATTTCAATGACTTTACAGTTTACGACTAAAACGTTTATTTTGATTACCCAGCTTGTCTGAAATAAATTCGGAAGACTATTCAATATATACCATTAATATGCGAAACAGTTTTGAAGTGACCAACAATATTCGCTCAAGTTGAAGTGTTTTAGTCTGAAGAATTTTGTCTTCGCCGTATGATCATAAACTGAATCTTTGACTAATTTGTCAATGCCTAATCCGGCGCTAAAAGTCATTATGAGAAGTGTCATCAGTTTTGCACCGACAAAATGTCTCTTCATGACAAAATTGCGATGTAAAGTAAAACCAAACACAATGAAAGGCGTATGTCGTGATGTTTCCCAGTTATCTGGACGACTTGTGTCATGAAGACAAAAACTGAACCTGTTTCTTTTGGAACACCAAATATAAAAAAGATATTAAACGAAATCTTGATTTAAAAATCAGCACCTTGCTTGTATTTTCTACTAAAATTATCAATATTGGGGGGTGGGATCGTATAGTTTATGCCAATGTACCCTGCTGGCAGTGGAACCACTGCCAGCAAGGTAATGCATGCCAATGGGGTCGTATACTAAAATGCTCATTTTACTATTTATTTTAAATAAATGGGGGTCGTTAACTACAATTGACCAGTCTTTTTTTCTTGTCTGTAATATATTGAGCTTTCACTCGTCTACGTAAACTCAGCGCTGGTATTTGATTATGAAGTTCAGGGACAGGGTGGTTCATTCGGATATTTGTATTTTAAGAATTTAAAAAAATAAAACATAGTAAAACTGAGAACCCAAGATACGGTCTAACACAAGAGGTAATTTTAATGGTTAATTCTTTAATCCTGACCAATTAGTATTAAGGAAGGTTATCGAAGGAAAATCTACGAACAGGTGCACATTATCTCTATTACCATCGAATCATAATCGTTCTGGCGTCGGCTGCCGTGTTGTGTCTAAAAATAGAGCCGAAACATTCCGATATCCCGTCGTCGGAAAACTCCGCACCAATCAGAGCCGGCAGTTTACCGAATGGCAAACAATGTAATTGACTTTGACATAGAGGTCACTGGGTGGAGAAGACATGTTGACAGGGATTAAAAAATGTAAATGTTGCTCGCTTAAAACTGGATAGATAGACCTTGGTATCATGTGTCTGATGATACTTTGTATAAATAGGATCGAAATATAACCATTTAAATTTACGTCCTATGGCTATGATAGTCCTATATATTTGAGTAAAGTTCACCTCATTCTACACTCAACATTTAGACCATTTACAATCGTTTTTTAAACAACTGTAATGTTCAAAGTCTATTCAACATATTAGCACGCTTGTTTGGAAAGTTTTAAACAAAGCCACTTCAGGAACTTCCTGCGAACTGTGGTGGGTAATAAACCGTTAAAAATTCAAATGTAACTATCCGTCATGTGATATGAACACGGGCTTTGTATTGGTTAACAAAATGAGATAAAAATACAATTATGGCTAGATATGTTGGTATTAACAAATAAAGAATACGTACCATAGCTACATAACGATACTATTTTTGTTAACCGTTCATATCACCATTAACTTTTATTCAGCGATGTGCAATCCTAAGATGATGAGTATTTGTTTTGATTTAACAACTGATTATCATAATTCCCAAGTGGACTGTATTACACACAGCCAATTTTGAATATGTTTAAGATGCATTGACGTCATCAGCATAATAAAATTAATTTCTCGTGATGTGATTGGCTGAGCGCGGTGTGCTATGGTATTGTCTGGATATCTGTCAGTTTGATAATA